>OW203767.1:648064-913064 GCA_934045905.1 Leuctra nigra
ACATGTATTTTGAATATTATTTTTTTCCAGATAATTGCCAATATATAACAATATTTTATCTAGATAAAGATAATATAACCAATTATTTAATATCTAGAGAAGAGTATAGATTAAAAAGAATTATCTTTATTATCTATATAATTTTAACTAGATACCTACACATACTGTTCCATCGACGGACCTTTCCCACTGCACCTTTCTGCCTGAAGTACACATTGGTGAATACCGGGTGGAGCAAAATAAATCCTCATGATTGAGAGCGTACTATATCAAAACTATTATAGATATAATTCTGAAATTTGTAAACGTATTAGAAAACATACCAAAATTTAATATGTGCAAGTTTCAAAAACATTACTAATGTAGGAAAAAAGTTACAGCTGTTCAATTTGGTTGTCAAAAAATTGATTATACGTAGCTCAAATAGCGCGCGTCGAGAAAACTTCAAATGGCCGGGACGCTGTTTCTTCAAAACTACGTACGATATCAAGCTGAAAATTTCAAATTATATTGAAAATAGATTAAGATAGATTGTGTTAGCATTTCAATCAATACAAATATATGGAACAAAAGTTATTGAATCTTGAAATTGAGCTTGAAAACAGAATAGTGGGGGAAAAAATCACTTTTATAACGTGTGTAATAAAAGTTTAGAAATAATTTACATATTCTGATTTTACACTCAACTTCAAGATTCCATAAATTTGGTTCTTAATATATTTTCAATATAATTTGAAATTTTCAGCTTGATATCGTACGTAGTTTTGAAGAAACAGCGTCCCGGCCATAGGAAGTTTTCTGGACGAGCGCTATTTGAGCTCCGTTATAATCAATTTTTTTCAACCAAATGTGAACAGCTGTAACTTTTTTCCTACATTAGTAATATTTTTGAAACTTGCACATATGAAATTTTGGTATGTTTTCTAAAATGTGTACTAATTTCAGAATCCTATCTATAATAGTTTCGATATAGTGACCTCTCAATCAGGTAGATTTGTTTTGCTCCACCCGGTATACCTAATTGCAATTAACTGGGATATATTTCTATGTGCTTCCACAGAGTTCACGTACCGTCAGATAGACCTCAATCTTCTTGAGCTGAGCCAAGGAGATCCTGGACAAGTGCGTCGTGGTGAAGAGCTTGAAGTCCAAGATCACAATCTCTTGGATATTCAGCACCTGGAGGTGAAATATCTGACAGTCACAGCACATTGGAAGTTCGAAAACGCCAATTTGTTTGAAAAATCAGGGCGCGCCAAAGATAGGACGATAATTTTGTCCGCCGTAAGCGCCACGAGCGTTTTGAGGGCAAAGTGTTTCATCTTTACTGAAATTCTTTGGTTTCAGTATCTTTGGAATTACACAACAGCTGATTTGTTGACAGCTTGACAGCTGACAGTTCAAACCTGTGTAGTTAAAAATAGTCGTTCAAAAGTAATTCCACACCTAGCAAATAATCAATTTAAGTTCCATTGTTACCCTAAAGTCATTGGAAATCATCAGTGTGAGTAGAAAACTATTATTAACAAGGAAATGTGTGGTTCTTAGACTGAAGCCGCCATTTTTCACATGAAAGTCACCGCCGCCTATAGTTGACTGACAAACAGCCCGCTAATCTTACGAACTTGCTTTTGCCCTCAAAAAGATTGTGCTGCCATCTGCTGGTTGTTTCGCTTTGCACATGCCCTGGATTCGAGTGGTACCACGCGACTAAACAATATATAAAACAAGAAATTGGCCAAACTATTGCACATAGAAAGAATAATGTAGTTTTCTCATTCTATAAGTGATTCTTCAACTCACTTGAACCTTTTCGTCTCTAAATATATTGTTCCAGAAAATTTTTGAAGAAATATTGATGTTTCATTAAAAAAATTGTAGAGGCCGCAAATTTCACTCTACATACTTGCAAGTGGGCTCGTTGTCTTCGTTATGAATAGGCGAAGAGGGCATTCAGTTTTTTTTGTCAATATAACTTAATATGGAACCTTGTCACAGACACCAATAAATTTTGGTTTCCTCGACGAAAAATCCGGTACCTACCGACTTTATTTTAGAAAAATTGCAATAAAGAAAACAGAACAGGACATACCTAGGTATATGTATATTTATTATGATTATTCATGCCAAGTTTCAGCTTGCTATAATTCAGTTTTGATCTTTTCTGTGAACGTCTTGAAGTTGGCCCGGATATCTTTGACTTTCTAAAATGGGTTTATTTCACAAAAAATTGGTCTCAGCTGACATCTGACATCTACTTAACTATTTGCCCTGAAATAAAAACGGCATACCCCCCCCCCCCCCCCACCCCACCCACCCACGCTGGAATCCTTTTAAGGTGGTGCAAGCGCTCGGCCGTTTTAGAACATTGAGAGAGAATATTGTTTCATAAGTGGTTGTAACTTTGATAGGATGTTCACATGATTAGTCTGATTGTATATTAGTAGCACTTTTTCATTTTTACTTTATGCCTTGTTCATTAGGCGCCGGTTATTCAACAAAACCGCTCAAAACTGTAAAATTTCCGATACAATTGGAGACCATGTTAACCAATTGATCCCAAATTTGAATAACGAAAGACAAACTTAGGCCCGGTCTTTCAATACTCTGCTAAAGTCTCAATTAGCTCTTAAGAGGCAAACGGAAGCGAGCGGGAATCGCACGGTTCGTCAGAGCGTTTTTTTTGAAATTTTTTCTTCCCACTATATAATTTTAAAAAATCAGATAGTAACGACCCATAACAGTCAAATATACTAAATAATGCCGCAAACTGGAGTTCATTATGACCTCTGGTGCGACCTCAAAGTGTTCAATACGATATTTTTAGTAAAATAATAAAAAATAATCGTATTTAGCACTTTGAGGTCGCACCAGAGGTCATAAAGTACTGCAGTTTGCGGCATTATTTAGTATATTATGCTGTAATGGGTCGTTACTATCTGATTTTTTAAAATTATATAGTGGGAAGAAAAAATTTCAAAAAAAAACGCTCTGACGAACCGTGCGATTCCCGCTCGCTTCCGTTTGCCTCTTAAACTTCGTTACATCGTACGAGACAATACGCACGCATCGTGGTCACTCACATCACATCTCGACGCGACTAAGTCGAAGATCATGCACACGAGCTTGAGGACGCTGTCGAAGGAGTAGTCGGTCTGATCCTTGACGCTGTGTCCCAGCAGAGAGATGCGATTCCCTTCCTTGGTGAGGCAAGGAACTGAGCCGATTTCACTGAAAGATACGTCCAGGGGTGCGATCACTTAAAATGTTAACTTCCTTGTCACAGGGGTGGATCCAAGGAGGGGCGGAAGGGGCGATCGCCCCCCCCCCCCCATGATTCTTCCTCCACCTTCTATTAAGATCAGCAGATTGATTTTTCATTTCGTCAAATTTACAAAAATATCGTAATCATGGCTTGTTTATTGGCAAGGATTAATCTTTGCTCTAAAAGTGCCTTTAAACTAAATGTTTTCTTCAATATTTTGAAAAAAAATTTGCAACCACAGGGGGGGCGTCCACAGGGGTGACTCGGGGGCAAGGATGTCAGGATAGCATACAAATTTGGTGGTGTTTTTGGTGGTCAAACCAAAAAATACCCTGCGGGGCAAGGTGGGGGCACTCCTAACGTCTCAAAATTTGATTTCAAAGTGTCCAAAAACCAAAAAACGACCTGCGGGGCAGGGTGGGAGACTCGCCCCCCACACCCCCCTCAACCCGTGGGACAATTGTTTTCCTTGCATTACCCCCACCCCCTGGCAAAAAATCTGCGGACGCCCGTAGCTGGGGATAGGTGTACCCCTAGACCCCCTTCATATTTTCCAAAATCGCCCCCCCCATGACGAGAGGCTAGATCCGCCCAGGCTTGTCACGGTGACAAGCTCCAAGAAGGCCGTGAATAACATTGAGATGAGAAGCTTGTCACCGTGACAAGATAGTTCTCATGTTATGTGATCGCATCCCAGGAGGCCAAGTGTTGAAACTACAGGCCGATGCACAAATTCCTGCGCATGCGTGAAGTTGACAATTTTACACCTTGACCCGTGTGACATCTCTAAATCACTGCCTTCTGCATACGAAAATTATAATGCAATAAGAAGGCTGCTTTTTAATTTTTGATTGTTGATTTTTTGTTTTTTAAAAATTTGTCTTTGGCTGTTATAAAATTATTTTAACAAAGAATATTTTATATTGATATAAAGAATACTACTATTTAATTATAGATAGGTGAACTTTGAATTCCATTTATTTAAAAGTGTGAATTGAAACTAAATTGATATTTTTTGTCACCACCGGAACACACGGAATGGTAAGTAGTTCCAAACCGGATATAGATGGCATTAGTCATTTCTGTTTTGGTCTATTTGGTCTACCTAAACATTGTATCCGGCTCCGTCGTACGTCCGCGTCAATTGTGCATCGGCCTTTACGCTTTTAGGACGCAAACCGGACGTCAATAAGTACCGTTGACGTAAGAATGACGACTTTGATATCTACTGTCAACTGTTTCGCTTGATTTTGAATAAGGTTTTTAATGATTTAGTGCAGGTTCAAATGTAGAAAAAATGCTTTCCGCTCGATTGGAGTGCCGAAATTGATTTTTTCATAATTATCGATTGTTTACATCATTCTTAATATTACCTGACGTGCCTTCAATTTTTTTGGTGGCCATCTTGGAAAATATGGCGGAAAACGTAAATTTTACAAATTATTTAACTGTTGGTAGAGGAAAGGTTGAAAAATTATAAAATAATTCACTAAAACTAACTCAAATATGGGGACTTGAAAAAAAAATACGCCGTGAACGAATTTTTATTTTTTCATTGTTGGAATTGACCAATCACGTTTCTGTGTTTTTTTGCTCTCAATTTATTACGAAACGCGTGGACTTACACTAAAATATGTGGAATTCAAAATTGTAGGCAATTTCATTGTGAACAAAATGCATTTTACAAAATTTTCCTGCGACCAACAGTTTTCAGTTTAGAGCAATTATTGTGCGACCTTCCGAGTTAAGTCATCACCTCAGTAGATGCCATGGCCCCATACACGGTCAATAGTCCAGAGTCTAAGCTGCAAAAAGGGGCCTAACCCGCACCTCTGTAACGTATGAAAAGTTCTCCGAAATTAGATTAGGGTGGGTGGGCCAAAATGCCAAATTTGTCAAAAAGTCATTGTTGTCATTATCAAATAATCAAATCATATCAATCTAGTCGAGTAGCATATCAAATGAAAGCTTATCTTTAGAACAATTATTAAAAATATATATCACCATTGTATAGTTGATACAGAGGTCAAAAGGGGTCAAAAAGTAGTCAAATTCACATTTTTTAAGTATTCCAGGAAAATGCGGTATCTTCGTCCCTAATAAAGATCATAACAAACTTTTTTATATTTATCGATCCGATATGAATCTGATTATAACATATTAAAAGTTATCCAAAATTGTTCTTTGAACATGAATGGGCTAATGAATCTGTCATATAGTTTATAAGGGCAATTTTTATTTTGAGTGCAAAATCTAAGATTATACCAATTTCCTAGCCACTAGGTACTTATAACTAAAGGTTTTTTGGTGTGAAACGATACAGAACAATGCTGTCTAAAACATATCAAAAGTTCTCCAAATTTTGATTAGGGTGGTTGGGCCAAATTTCAAAATTTTGATAAAACTCATTGTTGTCATTTTCAAATTATATCAACCTAGTCGAGTAGCATATCAAATGAAAGCTTATGATTAGTACAACAAATTAAAATAAATGTGACCATTAAAAAGGTCATACAAAGGTCATGAGAGGCCAAAACATGGTAAAATTTCCCATTTTTAAGCGTCCAAGGACAATTGACATAATGTCATCGTTAATAAAAGTAAATAATATACTATTTGACACCAATTAACCCAAAATTAAATAGTTTATAACATATAAAAAATTCGCCAAAATTCTATATCCGTGGATGTGCCAATTAATTTTTTATTCAATTTCAAAATTGTGACATTTATAGTGATTAATAGACATTTATAGTCATTTATTGTTGTCATTATCCAATAATCAAATCATATCAACCTAGTCGAGTAGCATATAACATGAAGCTTATCTTTAGAACAATTATTAAAAAAAAATATCACCATTGTCAAGTTGATACATAAAATGACGATTATCCGTCATTTTATACTATTCGCTAGATTTTTCTTCACTACAAATGTCACAATTTTGAAATTGAATAAAAAATTAATTGGCTCATTGACGGATTTAGAATTTTGGCGAATTTATTATATGTTATAAACTATTTAATTTTGGGTTAATTGGTAGAGATCCGATTATATGGTTTTAAAAACTTCACAATTTCGTTTTTGGAATTGGAAATTTCGCGTTTTGGGGTTTTAAGAATTGTCAATTTCGCGTTTTATGTTTTTAAAAAATTTAGATAAATTGCAGATTATGAAATTATAATTTCCATTGAAGAATAATAAAAATTAAATAGAGTACCAACAAGTGCTGGGACTTTCATAATATTATCACCATTTACTCTTCTATTCATATACCTACCAGGGCAATGTTGTTAGGTATGTAAATTTTCTTGCGATCTAAATGAAGAGGGTCTATCTAAATGAAAAGAATTCGAACTCAAAAATCACTTCAACTTAGGTAAGCCAGTGCAGCATGTCCACCTTGGTTTTTACAATGCTAAATCAAAAATAAAATTATTATAAGCTGTTTCATGCTGTTTGTTTATGTATTGCGACTGCAAAAGACATATGTCAACTTTATTTTCACGTGATTATGCGAGGTCACTGTCCCTCCCACTAAGCAACCCCAAGTAGTTTTCTACAAGGTCAGAGCTCTTCTGTCATTTACGTGAATAGGGGAGGGTCACTGAATGTATTTAGAAATATAATAGGTTAAATATTGGGTTTTACCTTGGTGATTTTGAGAAAAATTAGAAAAGCAACTACGAAATTTACAAATTTACAGGAAATATATTCAATTTGGTGGTATTTCGCGATATATTTCGCGATTTAGGCAGTTTGGTGGTGTTTAGCGGTGTTAAGGGTAAATTTCACGTTTTGTCGCGATTAGATTCCAGTGTTTTTGGGCCAGAAACATATGGAAACGCATTTATATTGAGAAATATGAGTCAATTACAACACTTCGAAAATTTCGCGATCACCATATAATCGGATCTCTATTAATTGGTGTCAAATAGTATATTATTTACTTTTATTATTATTATTATTATTATTATTTCGTATGGTTTATTACAATTACAATAAAGTTACAAAAATTGGTAATATAAAACACAAATCAAAGGACATCATTATCATATTTAAAAAATCAATGTAAAACATAAAAAATATTGCTTTTATTAACGATGACATAATGTCAATTGTTCTTGGACGCTTAAAAATGGGAAATTTTACCATGTTTTGGCCTCTCATGACCTTTGTATGACCTTTTAAATGGTCATATTTATTTTAATTTGTTGTACTAATCATAAGCTCTCATTTGATATGCTACTCGACTAGGTTGATATAATTTGAAAATGACAACAATGAGTTTTATCAAAATTTTGAAATTTGGCCCAACCACCCTAATCAAAATTTGGAGAACTTTTGATATGTTTTAGCCAGCATTGTTCTGTATCGTTTCACACCAAAAAACCTTTAGTTATAAGTACCTAGTGGCTAGGAAATTGGTATAATCTTAGATTTTGCACTCAAAATAAAAACTGCCCTTATAAACTATATGACAGATTCATTAGCCCATTCATGTTCAAAGAAAAATTTTGGATAACTTTTAATATGTTATAATCAGATTCATATCGGATCGATAAATATAAAAAAGTTTGTTATGATCTTTATTAGGGACGAAGATACCGCATTTTCCTGGAATACTTAAAAAATGTGATTTTGACTACTTTTTGACCCCTTTTGACCTCTATATCAACTTTACAATGGTGATATATATTTTTAATAATTGTTCTAAAGATAAGCTTTCATTTGATATGCTACTTGACTAGGTTGATATGATTTGATTATTTGATAATGACAACAATGACTTTTTGACAAATTTGGCATTTTGGCCCACCCACCCTAATCTAATTTCGGAGAACTTTTCATACGTTACAGAGGTGCGGGTTAGGCCCCTTTTTGCAGCTTAGACTCTGGACTATTGACCGTGTATGGGGCCATGGCATCAACTGAGGTGATGACTTAACTCGGAAGGTCGCACAATAATTGCTCTAAAATTAAAACTATTGGTCGCAGGGAAATTTTTAAAAAATCATATTGTTCACAATGAAATTGTCTACAAATTTTAATTCCTCATATTTTAGTCTAAGTCCACTCGTTTCGTAATAAATTGAGAGCAAAAAAACACAGAAATGTGATTGGTCAATTCCAACAATGAAAAAAATAAAATTCGTTCACGGCGTATTTTTTTTTTCAAGTCCCCATATTTGAGTTAGTTTTAGTGAATTATTTCATAATTTTTCAACCTTTCCTTTACCAACAGTTAAATAATTTGTAAAATTTACGTTTTCCGCCATATTTTCCAAGATGGCTACCAAAAAAATTGAAGGCACGTCAGGTAATATTAAAAATGATGTAAACAATCGATAATTATGAAAAAATCAATTTCGGCACTCCAATCGAGCGGAATTACATTTGCTCCCCTACTAATTGTATAATATCTGTAATAATTATTATAATGTTAATAAATTGTTTCTAATAGATTGCTGAATGGCAATCAAATAAGTGACTTCACTTTATGTTTCAATGTCGATCATTCTTACAGTGATCGGTACTTATTCACGTCCGAAGCGTTTGCGTCCTGAAAGCGTTTAAAGTTATTAGACTAGGCCTCCAGTTTCAATTCGAGAAAATAAGGAACACAACTGACCTCTGGTGGATTTTGTGGTACTAGGTAAATGGCGGCTATAAAGGGCGCATTTGCATAATATAAATACAAATATTTGATATAGTTGTTTGTTATGGCCAAGAAAGTAAATTTATAGCTAAATATCAATTTTATTTGTTTTTTGTTTTTTCACTGCTTTATGGAAACACGAAATGTAAAAACAAACAAATTAATATGTGGACCTGATAGTAGCCATCTTGCCAGAAGTGGCTCCATCACGTATCACTTATTTGTGGGAATATACAACATTATAAATTATCTAGTTAGCTCTGCTTTTCAAAAAATTTCATGTGCAGTACCGTGATCCAAGTATATATTATGGTTTTTCAACAATGGAGTAGTAAATTCAACTTTATTGACGGCTGTCCAAATACATGGTTGACCATTCAGATCCAGCGTACTGATCAATACAATAGATACAATATTAAAGATAACAAGATTAATAATTCCTAAGTATTATAATATTAAACAAAATGACTAATTAATTAAATGGCACATACTAATAATAACATGATTTACATTACTAGATCTTGCTACGAAGTAACATGATTAGATTAACAACACTCAGTGGTAAGCTGGAAAAAAACAATCATTCTTATACAGAGTTATTATTATACAGATGGTTTAACCATAATAGATACTTGGATCACGGTACTGCATATGAAAATTTTTGAAAAGCAGAGCTAAATAGATAATTTATGAATTTGTCAATTGCGTTTCGAAGCCATGATAAATCGGTCGTTTAGTTTAAATGGTAATTCAATGGTTGTTACAGTGGCTAATGAACAGTTTAAAATCTACATAACAGTGAAAAACTGACCGTACGCATTTCAAATTTGTAATATAATTAGTAACATCTTACCCGAAATAATTTAGGAAGGGTTTTCGAAAAGACATAAATCCCTTGGTCATTATATTTCAAAAACATCGCTCATTCCGCTTAGCTAATAACCTTTCTGGATGGTTACCGCCTCATTTTAAAACTAAGGCATTAGTCTAGAAATGGAAATAGTCTTTAATTGATAATTGATGCATCGCCGTCTCATAGCCCATTGCTGGGGGCCTATTCTTAAACATTCGCGTATAAAGGGGAGGTAGTATCCCCCCCTCCCCCCCACCCCCCGAGCAGTATATGCTTTAAAAATATATTTTAGAGACCCAGAATTTGTATAAGTTTAAATTCTAAATAACGCCCTGCGGGGCAACTGTTGTTGCTGTTGTTGTTATTTTGGCACCCAGACTTCGTACACTCGGCACAACAAAAATTGATCGGTGAACAAATTTGAATGACTGCTGGTCATGTTCCATACCAATCAAAGCTTGTTGTTATCATAGAAATGTAAGGTCACCTACAAGAGTGAGACATTGAGATTACTTGGACTGACTTTTAAAGGTGCGATAATATTCAGACAATCAGATTTATTGAACGATCAATTTTAGTTGTGCCAAGTGTTCGCTACCTGGGATGTGATCATATAAAATGACAACTTTCTTGTCACGTGACAATTTTCTCATCTCAATGCTATTCACGGCCTTCTCGGGTGAGATGAGAAGCTTGTCACCGTGACGAGAAAGTTCTCATTTTATGTGATTGCTCCCCTGGGAGAAGGATAGTGAAGAGACTGACCTACACTTCCCCCACCCCACGCGACACTAAAGCTGCGTTCCCATACTTCGCTTTCGCTTCGCATTCGGTTCGCTTTCGCAAAATGGCTACCTTTTAACACAGAAAATCGTCCATGTTTAATTTCGTCTCCGAAATGCAAAAATGTTGGACCAACTTCATCTTCGACGAAACCGAAACGCGCGAAATCCGGAAGGGATGCGATCAATCGAATCTCCATTTCCGGTCGACCCCGAGCTTATATTCGATATTCGATTATTTTATTTTGACGTTTTGACGTTTCCACTTTCAAGTTTCACTTTTTCCGCATTTTCTTGCCGTTCTTGCTTATTATCTGATTATTATCCATAATTTTGTTTTTAACTTTTGGCAGAATACTATTTATGTTTCGCGTATCCATGGATACGCGAAACGCGCGAAACAGAAATTATGGAAACGACTACAAACTTCGCGACGCGAAAGCGAACCGAATGCGAAACGAAAGCGAAGTATGGGAACCCAGCTTAACTGAAGTACTCACACTAGATCCATTATTGTCTGAATGTCCGTTCCCATCGGATCTCTGTTGTGGAAGTACTCACACTAGGTCCATGATGGTCTGAATGTCCGCCCCCATCGGATCTCTGTTGTGGAAGTACTCACACTAGGTCCATGATGGTCTGAATGTCCGCCCCCATCGGATCTCTGTTGTGGAAGTACTCACACTAGGTCCATGATGGTCTGAATGTCCGCCCCCATCGGATCTCTGTTGTGGAAGTACTCACACTAGGTCCATGATGGTCTGAATGTCCGTTCCCATCGGATCTCTGTTGTGGAAGTACTCACACTAGGTCCATGATGGTCTGAATGTCCGCCCCCATCGGATCTCTGTTGTGGAAGTACTCACACTAGGTCCATGATGGTCTGAATGTCCGCCCCCATCGGATCTCTGTTGTGGAAGTACTCACACTAGGTCCATGATGGTCTGAATGTCCGTTCCCATAGGATCTCTGTTATGGAAGTACTCACACTAGGTCCATGATGGTCTGAATGTCCGTTCCCATCGGATCTCTGTTGTAGAAGTACTCACACCAGATCCATGATGGTCTGAATGTCCGCCCCCATCGGATCTCTGTTGTGGAAGTACTCACACTAGGTCCATGATGGTCTGATGTCCGTTCCCATAGGATCTCTGTTATGGAAGTACTCACACTAGGTCCATGATGGTCTGAATGTCCGCCCCCATCGGATCTCTGTTGTGGAAGTACTCACACTAGGTCCATGATGGTCTGAATGTCCGTTCCCATAGGATCTCTGTTGTGGAAGTACTCACACTAGGTCCATGATTGTCTGAATGTCCGCACCCATCGGATCTCTGTTGTGGAAGTACTCACACTAGGTCCATGATTGTCTGAATGTCCGCCCCCATCGGATCTCTTTTGTGGAAGTACTCACACTAGGTCCATGATTGTCTGAATGTCCGCCCCTATCGGATCTCTGTTGTGGAAGTACTCACACTAGGTCCATGATGGTCTGAATGTCCGCCCCCATCGGATCTCTGTTGTGGAAGTACTCACACTAGGTCCATGATGGTCTGAATGTCCGTTCCCATCGGATCTCTGTTGTGGAAGTACTCACACTAGGTCCATGATGGTCTGAATGTCCGCCCCCATCGGACCTCTGTTGTGGAAGTACTCACACTAGGTCCATGATTGTCTGAATGTCCACCCCCATCGGATCTCTGTTGTGGAAGTACTCACACTAGGTCCATGATGGTCTGAATGTCCGCCCCCATCGGATCTCTGTTGTGGAAGTACTCACACTAGGTCCATGATGGTCTGAATGTCCGCCCCCATCGGATCTCTGTTGTGGAAGTACTCACACTAGGTCCATGATGGTCTGAATGTCCGTTCCCATCGGATCTCTGTTGTGGAAGTACTCACACTAGGTCAATGATGGTCTGAATGTCCGCCCCCATCGGATCTCTGTTGTGGAAGTACTCACACTAGATCCATGATGGTCTGAATGTCCGCCCCCATCGGATCTCTGTTGTGGAAGTACTCACACTAGGTCCATGATGGTCTGAATGTCCGTTCCCATCGGATCTCTGTTGTGGAAGTACTCACACTAGATCCATGATGGTCTGAATGTCCGCCCCCATCGGATCTCTGTTATGGAAGTACTCACACTAGGTCCATGATGGTCTGAATGTCCGTTCCCATCGGATCTCTGTTGTGGAAGTACTCACACTATATCCATGATGATCTGAATGTCCGTTCCCATCGGATCTCTGTTGTGGAAGTACTCACACTAGGTCCATTATTGTCTGAATGTCCGTTCCCATCGGATCTCTGTTGTGGAAGTACTCACACTAGGTCCATGATGGTCTGAATGTCCGTTCCCATCGGATCTCTGTTGTGGAAGTACTCACACTAGGTCCATGATGGTCTGAATGTCCGCCCCCATCGGATCTCTGTTGTGGAAGTACTCACACTAGGTCCATGATGGTCTGAATGTCCGCCCCCATCGGATCTCTGTTGTGGAAGTACTCACACTAGGTCCATGATGGTCTGAATGTCCGTTCCCATCGGATCTCTGTTGTGGAAGTACTCACACCAGATCCATGATGGTCTGAATGTCCGTTCCCATCGGATCTCTGTTGTGGAAGTACTTACACCAGATCCATGATGGTCTGAATGTCCGTTCCCATCGGATCTCTGTTGTGGAAGTACTCACACTAGGTCCATGATGGTCTGAATGTCCGCCCCCATCGGATCTCTGTTGTGGAAGTACTCACACCAGATCCATGATGGTCTGAATGTCCGTTCCCATCGGATCTCTGTTGTGGAAGTACTCACACTAGGTCCATGATGGTCTGAATGTCCGCCCCCACCGGATCTCTGTTGTGGAAGTACTCACACTAGGTCCATGATGGTCTGAATGTCCGCCCCCATCGGATCTCTGTTGTGGAAGTACTCACACCAGATCCATGATGGTCTGAATGTCCGTTCCCATCGGATCTCTGTTGTGGAAGTACTCACACCAGATCCATGATGGTCTGAATGTCCGTTCCCATCGGATCTCTGTTGTGGAAGTACTCACACTAGGTCCATGATGGTCTGAATGTCCGCCCCCATCGGATCTCTGTTGTGGAAGTACTCACACCAGATCCATGATGGTCTGAATGTCCGTTCCTATCGGATCTCTGTTGTGGAAGTACTCACACCAGATCCATGATGGTCTGAATGTCCGTTCCCATCGGATCTCTGTTGTGGAAGTACTCACACTAGGTCCATGATGGTCTGAATGTCCGCCCCCATCGGATCTCTGTTGTGGAAGAACTCAGGCTGAGCTGACTTGATGGTGAAGAATGAGTCCAGAGCTTCTTTTGTTCGCTCCAAACTGAATTTACTTCGCAGCAGCATGGACCGAATCAATAAGTCATCTGGAGGAATAAGTCAGCGTTAGGTTAGTGCAAATATCATTGTAAACAGCAACACAAATAATAGGCAATGGTTTGTCACCAGAAATGTAACAGTATTAATATCATATTTAGAGGAAAGAGATTTTGTCGCTCATATGAAAAAACGAATTTTGTTCAGAAATGTCTCGAAACCGAATCCTTCCAAGTGAAAATGTTGATCTTTTAGTACAGGGACGGCGCCTGGAATATTTTCTAGGGTGGGCAGAGAGCTACGGACAATTATTTAGGGTGGACATATAATTTTTCCGCTGAGTATAGACATACGCCTTTGGCATGCCCCGGAGAGCGTTTTTCGGATTTTTAAATCAATAGAAACGAATTAGGGACGCTGAAAATACTAAGTATACTTTTGGGGTAAAATATGATTGAAACATCATTTAAAATGGGATGGATTGTTCAGTTACCAAATAAGGGTTTGATCTATCTATGAGTACATAAGCCTACAACTTGAATGCATTGTAATTTTAGGATTTATTCAATCTGTGTTTGATTACCTACTTATTTCAAAATTACAACGAAAAATTAAAATTAAAATATATCAGCTAGATTGAAGTGTCAGCTCACCCTGAATGTTCTGCGGCAGATGCGGCTGCTGGACGAGCCACTGCTTTATCAGCGCCACATCTTGGTCCACGCGCTGCTTGCTGGTGGCGAACTTCTCAACTAGTCGCTGCCAGTCGGTCTCAGTGACAGCGTGGAACATTCTGGTTGGCATCTCACGGCTTAGCTGTAGTCAGTCAGTCAGTCAAATCAGTTTCTATTTACTGAACAAACCATTCTTATCATTGGAAATGATTTTACAAATTATATAAAAAGCAACTCACTGGGCATGGAGGGACCTGTGCATTCAACAAGTTTGTATCACAAGTTAGCACAAACCACAAACGATTGCATTAGTTTTGGGGGCGATTTTCGAAAAAGATGGGCTGATGATATATTTTTATAATTTTTGGGGCATACAAACGAAAATTTTGACTGCACATCCAATCTCAAACGAAGCACACAGCGATTCCAATGGATAAAAGGTCAAACATATAAGGGTGGGTTGATGTCAAAATGTTGACCCCACGCCCCCCTCTCCAGACGAAAAGTACATCCAGTGTTGGATAAACGATTTTTTCAATTCGTTCAATTGTGATACATGGAATTAAGTAAGGAGTTCAGTTCACTCCTCTTTCAGTTAAAACCCTGTGTCGAGGAGATAGTATATTCTGAATCAGAGAATAAGTAGTTTCAATTTGAAAATACTTAAAACCAAAGTGAAACTATAATCTTAAAATAGTTATTTGCAAGACAACTACATTTTATTGTCCAGACACATTTAGATTGATGAGACATTGTAGGTAAATGTAAAGCGTAAGAAAAAAACATAAAATACAGAGAACTCTTGGGAATAGAGAATAATAGACGCAAAAATAATTGCCAAATAGGTAGATGCAAGTAGATGCGATTAGATTGTGCATGCAAGTAGATGCAATTAGATTTGTACAAATACAAATAAAAAAAGTACGAAACCAGCAAAACGTAGCACACACGATTGTAATAGTTTTGGAGGCCAATTTCAGTGTTGTGACTTATCTAGATAATTATCTGGATAATTATTTTTTATGAATTATCTTATGTAGATAATTAAATAGTTGGTTTTCTTTGTCTTTATCTCTATAAAAAAAAATGTTATCTATTTGCAATCATCTAGATAAAAAAATATAAAATTGAAAAAACATCTGTGTCCTATGAACATGCACGAACCTCATGTCAGTTGATATAAAATGGAAAATCATCTCCATTTAGTCGCATTAGTTGACTTGTTTTGACCATGTTTTGACAGACCCATTTTTTCAAACTCGAATTCCGAATTAAGGATTCGAAAATAGTTACTAGGGAACAGAAGTATTTGATAAAAAAATCTATTATTTATTACAATTATCTAGCCAATTATTTTTTATTTTCATCTATTATCTAGATGATGTCTTGGAAATGTATCCATTACCTTATATAGATAAATTTTTGGAAGTTTATCTTTATCTTTAAATAAAATGATATAATCACAACACTGGTCAGTTTAATAAAAGGATGGAGTGGGGGTGTCAAATGTTGATGATTATTTTCGCCTAATGAGACTTTCTGATCTTTGACTGAGTACTTACAGAACTTGTCTTGGCTGGCGCTGTCTTCTCGACTGAATTACTCCGGCTACTGAAGCTGCGAGATCACCTGACTCCTGATCATTTCCATCGCATGCGAAGAATAATTCATTCGTGCATGAGAGTGGGTCGGGACAGACTTTTTAGTTACAATTAAATAATAATGACCAAGATGATGACGCATTTCGTTATTGATACACGGATCTTATTAGTGCAGTTAGGACATGCAATCTGGCGGGGCGGTCGCTCCACTCGGCCAAGTCGTACGGTGCACACAATCACGCAAGCAAGTAAGATATCTCTCATTGTTGTGAAATATTTTAATTAATTTGGAGCTATGGCCCATACACTGCAATATTATATTCCTACAAATATTAAGTTATTCCGTTCACTATAGAGAGCATTAAAAATATAACTAAAACAAAGTAAAAATAAAAATAAAGCTAGGCACATTTTTTTTTATCTATTCATCTACAACGCGCCTAATTCATTATTTTTTATTTGTATTAATAAATATTGATATAGGTAAGAGGGTATAGGTATTATAAGTATAAATAAGTGATACGTTTGAATTCTCTTTTAAGATTATAACATTTGGATAAATTTGGGCAAACTTACCTGAACGCTTGGCCGTAGTGTCACTGGCTGAAATGATTCCACTAATTTTCAGTGCAAAAGAATTAGAAACCTTTAGCTTTGTCTTCCGTTTATATTACAATCATTTTAAGTGAGGATGCTGAGCAGTCTTTTTAAAAGCATTTAATTTTCTTTACATACTGCGCAGCAACTATTGTGATATTATAAATGTCCGATCATTATTTGAGCACCTATTATAACTTGGTAGGTAGATATTCAGAAGGGGCTAAAAAGCCAAGATCATGCAAATCCTACTGATGCGTGACCGTTTAGTCGGGAGAGTCGAAACCTTGTGTAAAACCATGTCCCAGGGCGAATGGTTAATTAAGTTTGAATTATATTATACATTTTTTAATTGGCCTTTATCAATAAGTCTATTTTCAGTTGTGTGAAGAATGTCTTGGCCATTCATTTGAAATAAAAAAAGTATTTTTTTAATATTTGCAGCACGCTAAATAAAAATGAAGTATTTTAGCTCAGAAAGAGATATTTCGATACGAACCTCTCATTTTCGGTTTGAAATCCGGTATCACAAAGATTCAATTTATTTTGCTCCTTTTTCCGGCCGCTTTCGCCGATTTACATTTTTATGAACTTTATGAACTTTTTTATGAAATTGAGAACTTTTCACTCCCGCTAACGAGTGAAATATTTCATGCAATATGATAATTCGTAATTTTAATTTAGCGTGTGTTTTGTGTTTTCCTTGTATATAATATTGAAAGTAGGAAATGTATCAATTAACATTGAATAACTCAGTCTGAATAAGAACAAAGCATTTCGAAACTAGACTTGTAAGAGTTGTTTTCAAACTGCTTCACTGACTTACATGTGAGCTTTTGAATGTCCACTTCCATGACGCCAATAGTCGATGTTTGTGATTACTTACAATACATATGACTTATGTTCCTTTTACACATATTGGCCATTTTACAAAGCGCATGGAATAACATTTTGTCACACTTCCCCATCTAACTAAGCCAGGTACCTACCTAGTGAATATTGTTTCATGAATAAAACAATTTGACCTACCGACTGAGCCACTATTCAATGATCAAGAAACCACCCACGTTCAAACCAACTCAAAATGTTCATGACATTTGTTCACATTTGTATAAGTCAACTCGACAAAATTATTTGATCGAAAACTTTTATCCTCATCAAAATGTGCTATACAACTCTGCTATTACTGTTGCTTTATAAAATATGTATCAAGGTAAGGTGGACGAAGGGGAGAAGGCAGAGGGGTGACCCACCCACCCCATTGGGAACCGGTGCTTTAGCACCAAATGTACATAGGTCGGCACGCCACTGTAAGTAGTAGGTCAATTGAAATCGAACAAATCGATTTTGCTTAAATTATAGAGAAGTTTCATTACCCTGGTGTTGCTATGTCACACTGACCATGCCGCCATGTTGGATTGCGAGCAGAGAGGGTGCTTAATGTTCATTGAAGTAGCAGTGACATTTGTTTTAGCGGACATTTTCTCAGCATAGGTGAAGTTGTTCAAGCGATTTTAACACATCAGAGGTTATGCAGCTATATCATTGAAAATAAGTTGAAAACAAACTTTATTGAACGTGGGTGAGTGTTTACTGGTGTTTTAGCAAACAAGTAATTATAGGTAGCTTCGCAACTCGTTCAATTTTCTTTTATTTTGACACCAAATTTTTCTATTTCGCTATAAAATTCAAAGAATGTTACTCCTTTAAGTCATTATACGCGATTTTGACAACCAAAACACGCACAAGGTTAAAGGGAGGCAGTTTATATTACAATAAAATAAGGCATCGCCCGTCGGTCACCTTCTGTTCCTTGCTGTGACGTCAGATGAAATCACGCTATTTAAAACATTCAATGTTGCTGATTTTAAAATATAACTTACCTAAATGCATTTGAAAACATCAAGTGACAGATAAGGTCAGCATTGGAGATAATATTTCCTAATTGGAACAATTCAAATGATGAAATATGAATGCAATGCATTCACTAACTTTTATATTGCTAATTAGACTAAAAGATGATCTATGCTTACTTACTTATTTTTCACATTTTCCAAAATCGAATGGTACAAAATTAGGAAATAATAATTAGGAAATATTATCAAAGATACAATTTCTTGTAAAATTGGAGGTTCGGGGCGCTGTCCCCGAAAACATTTGGGTACATTCAAGGTCAATCGCTTCAATTTTGAATCGGAGTCAATAGCGGATCATTGTTTTGGGAAATGCACATTTAAAATATCTTTCTCGTGTCAGATGCTATATAGCACATATGCTAGAAACCTCAATAATATTTAATTTCAAATTTATTTTACAACCATACATGTTATTTTATTCAATTGTTGATAATAATCGTTATTTCTCGACTTATTAGTTACATCCGGGTCCACATTATACAATTTCTGCGATTTGCGTTTTCAGTTTTTTTTTTCTATTATCCAATCATAAATCTGCCGTGAGCGGTTTCTGGACTTGTAAAGACACAGAAACCGCAAAAAGACCAGCTTAAGAGGCAAACGGAAGCGAACGAGAATCGCACGGTTCGTCAGAGCGTTTTTTTGAAATTTTGTCTTTCCACTAAATAATTTTTAAAAATCAGATAGTAACGACCCATAACAGCCTACTAGACTAAATAATGCCGCCCACTGGAGTACTTTATGACCTCTGGTGCGACCTCAAAGTGCTAAATACGATTATTTTTTTATTATTTTACTAAAAATATCGTATTTAACACTTTGAGGTCGCACCAGAGGTCATAATGAACTCCAGTGGGCGGCATTATTTAGTCTAGTAGGCTGTTATGGGTCGTTACTATCTGATTTTTTAAAATTATTTAGTGGGAAGACACAATTTCAAAAAACGCTCTGACGAACCGTGCGATTCCCGCTCGCTTCCGTTTGCCTCTTAAGATTGTATCATTGTGTACGCATGCGCGATATTGTTTTTGATGGCTAGATACCGTGCTTCACGCCACTTTACTTTGAAATTTGTTTCAAGTCCAGAAACTTTGGCACAAAGTTTGTATTGAAAATCATTGATTCTCTTTTCTTTACTTGCTATGGCCCGAAATAACCAAAGTAAAATTGTGCTGGATTAACTAACTTTTGGATTAAATTCAATTGTTTCACTCAATTTGAGGTATCTGATTGGCTGTGCCGCCAATTTAGTCCAATATTTAGTTAATCCGGCTCAGATTAACTTTGGATATACCGGCCCTAAATACTGCATAGTATTTAAAGAGAATAGTAACTTAATTTTTAAACTACGATAAAAATCGGCTAGTAGCGTTTTGTCCGACTGGAGACTGTCCGACTGGGAAACTGTTCGACTGAAAACTGTCCGACTGGAACTACCCCACACGAGTAATTTTTGTACGGACTGTACTGGGAGGAGCTTATCTTACTGGGAACTGTCCGACTGGGTTTTATTCGGTTTTAGAGCGAAAACAAAATATAAATTGCCATATTTGGCAAACGGTTATGAATTTTAAAAAAGCAAGAACGAAATGACATGTATTGAACCTTTATCTAAATTTTCATCGCTTATTATAATCGCTTACAGATCGAACAAATAGCGCACTATTCTGTTAAGTAGAATGTGGGGCATTAGGGGCACATATCAAATGTTAAGTAGAATGGGGGTAATTACTTAGTCGGAGAGTTTCCAGTAGGAGAGTTTCCAGTCGGACAGTTCCCAGTAAGAGAAGCTCCTCCCAGGACAGTCCGTACAAAAATTACTCGTGAGGGGTGGTTCCAGTCGGACAGTTTTCAGTCGAACAGTTTCCCAGTCGGACAGTCTCTATTGCTTTCATATTTAAGATTATGTAATGTCTTATCCCCATAAAAAACACTCCGTGTAAAAATACCAGCCAAGTCTCTTTAACTATAAAAAAAATAGAAGAAATCTAAAAATTCAGCACTGAAAAGTAGTGATATCAAAAAATTGGACAAGTCAAACTTAATTTGAAAAACCAAAATATACTTGGCGCATCGGGTATTAATCTAGTATAGAAGTATATGCCAAAAATCATATGTACCTAAATATATATAATATACCTATAATGCCCTTAAAAACGATGCACCAAGTATATTTTGGTTTTTCAAATTAAGTTTGACTTGGCCAATTTTTTGATATCACTACTTTTCAGTGCTGAATTTTTAGATTTCTTCTATTTTTTTTTTTTGTTAAAGAGACTTGGCTGGTATTTTTACACTGAGTGTTTTTTATGGGGATATCACAATTTTTTTTAGTTTATTTAAACAATTTGTAACACATATCGAAACAACAATGACTAATTCCTTTAAAAAAATAAGCCAGTTCCAATTTGGTTACTAAGAAAAGTTGCGTTTGGTACCAAAATAATGCTTAAAGTGATATTCTATGAAGAAAAGCGAAAGATTTGTTCCAATCGGTCCAGCCGTTTTCGAGATATGGCATCACTTCCGGTTATGAAAATGGCGGCTGAAAACACTCCACGTAGAATTTGTTTATATAAATGTTTTGTATCATTATAAACCTTGTGAATAAGTAGTTATTGTAGTAAGAGGTGATTAAAGTCTGATTTTTCATTTTTATGACGTCATTTCCGGTTTCAGTAATAGTAAATTTCTGTTTAGACTATTGTATTTTCATATATATGACCGTCCGAATAGTTTAACGCTAGTTTCGTTCCGATCGGTTCAGCCGGTTTCGAGATATAACGTAATTTCCGGTTTCAAAATGGCGACTTCCGGTTGGTTTTATAAAAAGGCACCTCAGACGCCAAAAGTGCACATGTGGTAAAAATTTCAGATCGATCGGTTCAGCCGTTTAGGCTGTGGCGGTGATAGCGGTGTTTCCTGATATCATAATCATCATCATCTAAAGAAGAAGAAGAAGAAGAAAAAGAAGAAGAAGAAGAAGATGATGAAACTGATGTAATTTCACTGTTTTCATGGCCCTCTAGCTCGCAAATGGCATAACCTATTGTTCCCAAATTTGGTATATGTGGTGGGGTGGGCCATAGCTCGAAATTAAGATATTTCACAACAATGTGAGATTTTCCAATTTTATGATCCAGTAGGCCGAAAATGCCATGTTGTTGCTTACAGTAAAAGTGTTTGGTCTGCTCCTCGGTTTATTAGGCATTTACGGTATGTTGAGTGACTGTGAGTGTACAGTACGACTTGGCTGGGTGGAGCGACCGCTCCACTAGATATGTATTTATAATATCCAATTGCTTACAATGCTTAGAATATTTCCGATAATCTTTATTAGGGTTGAAAATGACGTGTACTATACAGTAAATGTTGTATATGAATATTAAAAATCATATATTTTAACATATTTAATCTATAACAATTAATTATTCCGCAGGATTAGTTGACACAATGATTTAGTGAACAAAAGACAAGGAAGAATTTGTGAGAAAAGTGTTTGATTATAAAAGTGAAGTTCAAGTGATTGGTTGCAATGGAAGTGTCAACGCCTGCAGTGCACGTCAGCAATGCATGCAAGAGCTACGGCAAGGGCAAGTCAGCCCAACTCATCCTAGACCATCTCAACATGACCATCAGTAGAGGCTCAATGTAAGTAACAACTCATCCTAGACCATCTCAACATGACTATCAGTAGAGGCTCCATGTAAGTAACAACTCATCCTAGACCATCTCAACATGACCATCAGTAGAGGCTCCATGTAAGTAACAACTCATCCTAGACCATCTCAACATGACCATCAGTAGAGGCTCCATGTAAGTAACAACTCATCCTAGACCATCTCAACATGACCATCAGTAGAGGCTCCATGTAAGTAACAACTCATCCTAGACCATCTCAACATGACCATCAGTAGAGGCTCCATGTAAGTAACAACTCATCCTAGGCCATCTCAACATGACCATCAGTAGAGGCTCCATGTAAGTAACAACTCATCCTAGACCATCTCAACATGACCATCAGTAGAGGCTCCATGTAAGTAACAACTCATCCTAGACCATCTCAACATGACCATCAGTAGAGGCTCCATGTAAGTAACAACTCATCCTAGACCATCTCAACATGACCATCAGTAGAGGCTCCATGTAAGTAACAACTCATACTAGACCATCTCAACATGACCATCAGTAGAGGCTCCATGTAAGTAACAACTCATCCTAGACCATCTCAACATGACCATCAGTAGAGGCTCCATGTAAGTAACAACTCATCCTAGACCATCTCAACATGACCATCAGTAGAGGCTCCATGTAAGTAACAACTCATCCTATGCCATCTCAACATGACCATCAGTAGAGGCTCCATGTAAGTAACAACTCATCCTAGACCATCTCAACATGACCATCAGTAGAGGCTCCATGTAAGTAACAACACATCCTAGACCATCTCAAAATGACCATCAGTAGAGGCTCCATGTAAGTAACAACTCATCCTAGACCATCTCAAAATGACCATCAGTAGAGGCTCCATGTAAGTAACAACTCATCCTAGACCATCTCAACATGACCATCAGTAGAGGCTCCATGTAAGTAACAACTCATCCTAGACCATCTCAACATGACCATCAGTAGAGGCTCCATGTAAGTAACAACTCATCCTAGACCATCTCAACATGACCATCAGTAGAGGCTCCATGTAAGTAACAACTCATCCTAGACCATCTCAACATGACCATCTGTAGAGGCTCCATGTAAGTAACAACTCATCCTAGACCATCTCAACATGACCATCAGTAGAGGCTCCATGTAAGTAACAACTCATCCTAGACCATCTCAACATGACCATCAGTAGAGGCTCCATGTAAGTAACAACTCATCCTAGACCATCTCAACATGACCATCAGTAGAGGCTCCATGTAAGTAACAACTCATCCTAGACCATCTCAACATGACCATCAGTAGAGGCTCCATGTAAGTAACAACTCATCCTAGGCCATCTCAACATGACCATCAGTAGAGGCTCCATGTAAGTAACAACTCATCCTAGACCATCTCAACATGACCATCAGTAGAGGCTCCATGTAAGTAACAACTCATCCTAGACCATCTCAACATGACCATCAGTAGAGGCTCCATGTAAGTAACAACTCATCCTAGACCATCTCAACATGACCATCAGTAGAGGCTCCATGTAAGTAACAACTCATCCTAGACCATCTCAACATGACCATCAGTAGAGGCTCCATGTAAGTAACAACTCATCCTAGGCCATCTCAACATGACCATCAGTAGAGGCTCCATGTAAGTAACAACTCATCCTAGACCATCTCAACATGACCATCAGTAGAGGCTCCATGTAAGTAACAACTCATCCTAGACCATCTCAACATGACCATCAGTAGAGGCTCCATGTAAGTAACACACGAGGGGAAGGGTGGGAGGGGGAGACAGACTGGTTGTGGCGAGGGTCATTCAAGACGGAGCATCCAATGAAACACTGACATATTTAGAATAGTTGATGTTTTGGGTTTTTATACGCAGAGTAATTGTTATGGCGTTATGTTTCTTGAAGAAAGTGCTGGCGAGTTTGAGTGTTTTCACGTAGCTGTGAGCGGGACAAGCAAAGGTAGATTCTTCCGCGATATTCACGAATAACTGCTAGTGATCCAGAGGGGTGATGGACTAGACACATCATTACGCTTCATGCGTAATTTGAGCGAGCGAAGCGAGCGTCTCCTTTTGACTCTTTTGGCACGGACCTCTGTTTTTTTTTTTTTTTTTTTTTTTATTTTTTTTTTATTTTTTGGCTGCTACATGGAGCAATGGAAGTCGCACCGTTTCACCGATCGATCTGAAATTTTGCACACATGTAGAGACAACCTTTTCTGTTTGCTGACCCTAATTTTTTTTGAAATCCATTGATTGGTTGAAATTTAAATAAACATCTCCTGATAGGCTGAAAAATGAAAATGGACTTCGACAAATGTGATCGACCTTATACTTTGCATGGTCATTAACACCAACATTGTCTCTAATTTTACAAATTTTCAGCCAAATCCTTTCATTGGTTAAATTTAAAAAAAATATTTCATGTGCTTTTTGAAATTTAAACCAGAACCGTTTGACCGATCAACTTGAAAATTTGCATGGTCATCGGGTCTAACATTATCTGTATTTTTGACAATTTTCAGACTAAACTGTGTTTAAATTCAAAAGTTATTGACAGTTTACGGATATTTTGCGTGTTGCGGCTATCATATTTATCGAATTTCATATTTCACGGCATCTTCGAATCTTCACTTCAAGGTTGTTAGAGCAGAAACTTTCAAGCGTATATTATGAAACTGATATGACCGTTTAAAAAAATTTTGAACGAAATCCTGTGATTTTTGGAAATTAACAAGGGATCGTTCAATCATAAAGGTTCAATCGACCAACTTAAAACTTTGTGTGGTTATTGGGACCAATATTTTAGGAATTGTTGGATATTTTCATACAAGTGTGTGACGAAATTCAAGAATTATTGGCTTTTAAGGACATTTTCGAAAAACAGAATTTCGGTTCGCGGTGTTGCGCGTTATCCGTGCTCGCTCATCAACGCGTTACTCAGAGCGTTTTCCTAGTTATACTTTGTTGGGCGCCACTGACAGTGTCTTGTGTTGCAGCTACGGGTTGTTGGGCGCCACTGACAGTGTCTTGTGTTGCAGCTATGGTTTGTTGGGCGCCACTGACAGTGTCTTGTGTTGCAGCTATGGGTTGTTGGGCGCCACTGACAGTGTCTTGTGTTGCAGCTACGGGTTGTTGGGCGCCACTGACATTGTCTTGTGTTGCAGCTATGGTTTGTTGGGCGCCACTGACAGTGTCTTGTGTTGCAGCTATGGTTTGTTGGGCGCCACTGACAGTGTCTTGTGTTGCAGCTACGGGTTGTTGGGCGCCACTGACAGTGTCTTGTGTTGCAGCTATGGTTTGTTGGGCGCCACTGACAGTGTCTTGTGTTGCAGCTATGGTTTGTTGGGCGCCATTGACAGTGTCTTGTGTTGCAGCTATGGTTTGTTGGGCGCCACTGACAGTGTCTTGTGTTGCAGCTATGGTTTGTTGGGCGCCACTGACAGTGTCTTGTGTTGCAGCTATGGTTTGTTGGGCGCCACTGACAGTGTCTTGTGTTGCAGCTATGGTTTGTTGGGCGCCACTGACAGTGTCTTGTGTTGCAGCTATGGTTTGTTGGGCGCCAGCGGCTGCGGGAAGACCACGCTGTTGAGTTGTATCGCCGGAAGACTGCAACTCAACGAGGGGGGGCTCACAGTGCTCGGCGGCGTACCGGGCACCAAGGGCAGCGGTGTCCCGGGCCCTCGTATTGGTTACATGCCCCAGGTAGGATTACGTGAAACTTAAAAATAAAATATCTACCTTTTTAAGTCTGCGTTTTATATCGGATGGTTCAGAACCGATTTCGGCGTTGTGTAGAAGTCCTTTAATGTAACTTTTGAAGTACAAAGGTGTAAGAATGAATATGTATATTGAGGTGCTGTATATGATGCGACGATTCAAAGTCCACTGTGCATTATATAAGACCAATTAAACATATAAATACAACCATTGCTTTGCACCGATCACGTGCTTCTTCCTGACTCCTCAATGAATCTCTTCCAGGAAGTGGCTCTCGTGAACGAGATGAGCGTCACGAACACCATCTTCTACTTCGGCTGGTTGTTCGCCATGACGCATGCGCAGATCACTGCTCGCCTGCTCTTCCTGTCTCGCCTGCTGGAGCTGCCACCTGGTGACCAACTAGTCAGAGATCTCAGGTAAACATCACTTGCCGCTTCAAAAGAGTTCAAAGACGATTAGATTCACTAACACCACTACAGTGTGGTGATCCTGTGAAGCTTCCAATGATCAACCTATATGTAGGCTCCTTCCTATCTGATTGGTTGTTGCAGTGGAGGGCAACAGAGAAGAGTGTCTTAAGCTACCAATGATCAACCTATATGTAGGCTCCTTCCTATCTGATTGGTTGTTGCAGTGGAGGGCAACAGAGAAGAGTGTCTTAAGCTACCAATGATCAACCTATATGTAGGCTCCTTCCTATCTGATTGGTTGTTGCAGTGGAGGGCAACAGAGAAGAGTGTCTTAAGCTACCAATGATCAACCTATATGTAGGCTCCTTCCTATCTGATTGGTTGTTGCAGTGGAGGGCAACAGAGAAGAGTGTCTTAAGCTACCAATGATCAACCTATATGTAGGCTTCTTCCTATCTGATTGGTTGTTGCAGTGGAGGGCAACAGAGAAGAGTGTCTTAAGCTACCAATGATCAACCTATATGTATGCTCCTTCCTATCTGATTGGTTGTTGCAGTGGAGGGCAACAGAGAAGAGTGTCTTAAGCTACCAATGATCAACCTGTATGTAGGCTCCTTCCTATCTGATTGGTTGTTGCAGTGGAGGGCAACAGAGAAGAGTGTCTTAAGCTACCAATGATCAACCTATATGTAGGCTCCTTCCTATCTGATTGGTTGTTGCAGTGGAGGGCAACAGAGAAGAGTGTCTTAAGCTACCAATGATCAACCTATATGTGGGCTCCTTCCAATCTGATTGGTTGTTGCAGTGGAGGGCAACAGAGATGAGTGTCTTAAGCTACCAATGATCAACCTATATGTAGGCTCCTTCCTATCTGATTGGTTGTTGCAGTGGAGGGCAACAGAGAGAAGAGTGTCTTAAGCTACCAATGATCAACCTATATGTAGGCTCCTTCCTATCTGATTGGTTGTTGCAGTGGAGGGCAACAGAGAAGAGTGTCTTAAGCTACCAATGATCAACCTATATGTAGGCTCCTTCCTATCTGATTGGTGGTTGCAGTGAAGGGCAAAAGAGAAGAGTGTCTTAAGCTACCAATGATCAACCTATATGTAGGCTCCTTCCTATCTGATTGGTGGTTGCAGTGGAGGGCAAAAGAGAAGAGTGTCATAAGCTACCAATGATCAACCTATATGTGGGCTCCTTCCTATCTGATTGGTTGTTGCAGTGGAGGGCAACAGAGAAGAGTGTCTTAAGCTACCAATGATCAACCTATATGTAGGCTCATTCCTATCTGATTGGTTGTTGCAGTGGAGGGCAACAGAGAAGAGTGTCATAAGCTACCAATGATCAACCTATATGTGGGCTCCTTCCTATCTGATTGGTTGTTGCAGTGGAGGGCAACAGAGAAGAGTGTCTTAAGCTACCAATGATCAACCTATATGTAGGCTCCTTCCTATCTGATTGGTTGTTGCAGTGGAGGGCAACAGAGTAGAGTGTCATAAGCTACCAATGATCAACCTATATGTGGGCTCCTTCCTATCTGATTGGTTGTTGCAGTGGAGGGCAACAGAGAAGAGTGTCTTAAGCTACCAATGATCAACCTATATGTAGGCTCCTTCCTATCTGATTGGTTGTTGCAGTGGAGGGCAACAGAGAAGAGTGTCTTAAGCTACCAATGATCAACCTATATGTAGGCTCCTTCCTATCTGATTGGTTGTTGCAGTGGAGGGCAACAGAGAAGAGTGTCTTAAGCTACCAATGATCAACCTATATGTAGGCTCCTTCCTATCTGATTGGTTGTTGCAGTGGAGGGCAACAGAGAAGAGTGTCTTAAGCTACCAATGATCAACCTATATGTAGGCTCCTTCCTATCTGATTGGTTGTTGCAGTGGAGGGCAACAGAGAAGAGTGTCTTAAGCTACCAATGATCAACCTATATGTGGGCTCCTTCCTATCTGATTGGTTGTTGCAGTGGAGGGCAACAGAGAAGAGTGTCTTAAGTTTCCAATGATCCACCTATATGTAGGCTCCTTCCTATCTGATTGGTTGTTGCAGTGGAGGGCAACAGAGAAGAGTGTCTTAAGCTACCAATGATCAACCTATATGTAGGCTCCTTCCAATCTGATTGGTTGTTGCAGTGGAGGGCAACAGAGAAGAGTGTCTTAAGCTACCAATGATCAACCTATATGTAGGCTCCTTCCTATCTGATTGGTTGTTGCAGTGGAGGGCAACAGAGAAGAGTGTCTTAAGCTACCAATGATTAACCTATATGTAGGCTCCTTCCTATCTGATTGGTTGTTGCAGTGGAGGGCAACAGAGAAGAGTGTCTTAAGCTACCAATGATCAACCTATATGTGGGCTCCTTCCTATCTGATTTGTTGTTGCAGTGGAGGGCAACAGAGAAGAGTGTCTTAAGCTACCAATGATCAACCTATATGTGGGCTCCTTCCTATCTGATTGGTTGTTGCAGTGGAGGGCAACAGAGAAGAGTGTCTTAAGCTACCAATGATCAACCTATATGTAGGCTCCTTCCTATCTGATTGGTTGTTGCAGTGAAGGGCAACAGAGAAGAGTGTCTTAAGCTACCAATGATCAACCTATATGTGGGCTCCTTCCTATCTGATTGGTTGTTGCAGTGGAGGGCAACAGAGAAGAGTGTCTTAAGCTACCAATGATCAACCTATATGTAGGCTCCTTCCTATCTGATTGGTTGTTGCAGTGGAGGGCAACAGAGAAGAGTGTCTTAAGCTACCAATGATCAACCTATATGTAGGCTCCTTCCTATCTGATTGGTTGTTGCAGTGGAGGGCAACAGAGAAGAGTGTCTTAAGCTTCCAATGATCAACCTATATGTAGGCTCCTTCCTATCTGATTGGTTGTTGCAGTGGAGGGCAACAGAGAAGAGTGTCTTAAGCTTCCAATGATTAACCTATATGTAGGCTCCTTCCTATCTGATTGGTTGTTGCAGTGGAGGGCAACAGAGAAGAGTGTCTTAAGCTACCAATGATCAACCTATATGTAGGCTCCTTCCTATCTGATTGGTTGTTGCAGTGGAGGGCAACAGAGAAGAGTGTCTTAAGCTACCAATGATCAACCTATATGTAGGCTCCTTCCTATCTGATTGGTTGTTGCAGTGGAGGGCAACAGAGAAGAGTGTCTTAAGCTACCAATGATCAACCTATATGTAGGCTCCTTCCTATCTGATTGGTTGTTGCAGTGGAGGGCAACAGAGAAGAGTGTCTTAAGCTACCAATGATCAACCTATATGTAGGCTCCTTCCTATCTGATTGGTGGTTGCAGTGGAGGGCAACAGAGAAGAGTGTCTTAAGCTACCAATGATCAACCTATATGTAGGCTCCTTCCTATCTGATTGGTTGTTGCAGTGGAGGGCAACAGAGAAGAGTGTCTTAAGCTACCAATGATCAACCTATATGTAGGCTCCTTCCTATCTGATTGGTTGTTGCAGTGGAGGGCAACAGAGAAGAGTGTCTTAAGCTACCAATGATCAACCTATATGTAGGCTCCTTCCTATCTGATTGGTTGTTGCAGTGGAGGGCAACAGAGAAGAGTGTCTTAAGCTACCAATGATCAACCTATATGTAGGCTCCTTCCTATCTGATTGGTTGTTGCAGTGGAGGGCAACAGAGAAGAGTGTCTTAAGCTACCAATGATCAACCTATATGTAGGCTCCTTCCTATCTGATTGGTTGTTGCAGTGGAGGGCAACAGAGAAGAGTGTCTTAAGCTACCAATGATCAACCTATATGTAGGCTCCTTCCTATCTGATTGGTTGTTGCAGTGGAGGGCAACAGAGAAGAGTGTCTTAAGCTACCAATGATCAACCTATATGTAGGCTCCTTCCTATCTGATTGGTTGTTGCAGTGGAGGGCAACAGAGAAGAGTGTCTTAAGCTACCAATGATCAACCTATATGTAGGCTCCTTCCTATCTGATTGGTTGTTGCAGTGGAGGGCAACAGAGAAGAGTGTCTTAAGCTACCAATGATCAACCTATATGTAGGCTCCTTCCTATCTGATTGGTTGTTGCAGTGGAGGGCAACAGAGAAGAGTGTCTTTCGCCGCAGCGCTGGTGCAGACTCCGGAGCTGCTGATTCTGGACGAGCCGACAGTTGGACTCGACGCGATCCTCAGGCAGAAGTGAGAACCATTTGTTATTGTGTTTTTTTTTGGTAGTGGACTAAATGGTCGACATCTTTCTAATATATTATGGTTTCTCTGGTTGGAGAAACTATCCGAAAGTTTGTGCCGTTGTTTCTTCTTCCATGAAAAACTAACAGGTAGTGAAGGCCAACCAATTTGGGGCCTGATGCTTAAAATTTTGCGCCCGTTATTTGATATTATATTGTTAAAAATCAGTCGACTCCTTGAGTCAATAACATATCAAAATATATTTGAGCATGAGGCTGTTTATTGACTAAACTTTCTGCGCCATGTGATCGATTATTTTAGTAAAATCATCTTGTTTGAAAATGACCACTAAGGAGTTGCAAATCATGTGCGTGCAGTTGTAGTCCATCTTGCAGTTAACATAATGAACGTTGTGAAGTTGATATTCATCTACTCAACTCTCCAGGTCCTTAGAATCATGTACCAAGAGTTGTTGTAAATTACTGTCATGATTTTTTCAGAATCTGGGACTATCTGGTGCAAGTGTCAAGAGAGTCGGCCATGACAGTTATTATCACCACACATTACATCGAGGAAGCCACACATGCCGATAAGGTCCAAACTTGCACGTTGTTCAAGATATAATCATATAACAATAGCCTCTCGAACTATAAGTGGCCAGTCACTTAAGGGGGGATGCCCAAGTAGAGGTCTCCGATAGATATTTGAATTAATATGCTTACTTAATAGATAATTTCCTTGTGCACCATATAAACGCAAGAAAAAGTGGGGTAGCCGAACTAATTTTCAAGATATATCACTTTATACATTTGAGTTAGCCCTATCTTTAACATGGTAAGTCGAAAAAACACGGTAATTTTCCTAGTAAATATACGATTTAAACTATTTTCTACCGATAGATTTTTTCCAAAAACTAATATTATGTGTATTATTAGACATAGAGGTATTTATTAAGATTTTTATAGATACACCTAGCCGTACGTTTTTAAAAGTTAGGCGCAAAATTCTAAATAATTTTCCTATACCTCCTGTGTTAAAATTTCTTAATCTTCCGAAGACATCATATTAAAAACTCAATATAATTCGAGAGTTGCAAGTTACAAGACATTTGATTAAACTTTTACATAAAAATATAGTTGAAATGTTGAAAAAATTAATAAAAGTCGTACTTTCAACAAAAAATATTTTCGGAAAATCTACTTGGGCATCCCTCCTTAAACGCTTGTATAGATTCTCACTTTGCAGAAGGATGGCTTTGATCATTTCCTGGGCCATGGGCAATAATAGAGTCCTGGAGATCCGAATTATAGCTCTCCTTCAAGGATTCGGTCCCCAAACCAAAATGTCTCTTTTGATTTTTACGAATACTGAAAGTGAATATACCTAAGGGGGGCAAGGAAAAAATGCCTGGTGTTCTCATAATATTATACGAATGTTTCATACGGTACCTGTTTTAACCATGATCTTCTGTTCAGGTTGGATTGCTGAGGAACGGACGACTATTGGCTGAACGGGCTCCCAAAGTCCTCATTGCGCGGTACAGATGTGAAACATTGGAGGAAGCCTTCCTTTTGCTGAGTCAGAAACAAGAAGATGGTTCGCAGTTCTACGCAGAGCACGAGGTACCTTCACATTGGGATTACGTTTATCCATTAAGGTAGAACCACCATAACCTCAATGTTTCCGATTTACTTGAAATTTTGGTGACTTATTGATAATCATGCAATACACAATCTATGAAAAAATGAAACACTTCTCGTGTCCAGTTTCTGAGATAAATTGATTTGTTTCCCCCATGTTATCTTATGGCGGAAAAAGAAAATCGTGTCATTTTTAGGCTAAAATGAAGATCTATTTTTTTTTGTCTCGATAGATTTGAGCAAAAAACTTTTTTTATGGTAGACATATGGACATACTAACAGGAAAAAAATTGAAAACAATACCAACGTGTGCTATTTTAAAAGTTATATACCAAATTCGAAATGATTTTCCTATACCTCCCATGTTAAAGTTTTGTTCATCCTCTGATAACATAAAATTGAAAACTTATTGTTGGACTGGAGTTGCAAACTACAGAACATTAAATGAGTCTGTTGTACTTAAATATAGTTGAAATGTAGGAAAACGTTTTTTGAACTTGTAATTTCAAGAATAATTTCTTTTTTGTATATGTCGATCGATTGCTCCCCCTTAAACAACACTTTGCGAAGAGTGGGCAGCAAAGTATTCCAAATAAAATAATGAATTAAAAACAAGTAGTAGAGTCAGAGGAAAGTCGGAAGAGGATGGCCAAGATGGATGTGTGATTCCAGACCCCGTACGGAAGGATGGATGACCTATAGGATCTTGTAGTTAGATGGTGTCGGAGGGCATGGATGTAAGGGGTGTGGAAGATGATGATTCGAGGAGGTTGAGATGCGAGCAACGGGAAAGTTGTCAACTCTTGTTCAGAACATAAGAATTCCTTGAGAACAATTGCAAGCTTGCACAGGATGTCAGTAGAGACCCGCAGTTATCTATACTCAACAAATGATAAAACGGTATTTGAAAGAAATGGATTGTCGGGTTAAAATGTGATTGCATCATCCGAGGAATCCTGTGCTAACTCTTCATCTTCGTCTAGTAGGTGAGCTCTGATTTCATTGATAATAACAACAAGGATCTATTGTCAATGAATCTTACAGCAGCCAATCCGTTTCGTTCAAATACCGTTTTATGATTTGTTGGGTGTACGTACTAATTCATAACTTCAATGATATAAACTGATTCTTCGCCATCTTACAGGAAGTGGAAGAAGAGTTTCTGGGCGAGAGTTCGTCGCCGGTTTCCTATTCTTCTTGCGACTTCGAGAAGCCCCAAGTCAATCCCTTGAGAGTCTCAGCAAGCTGCAAGCATCGTCTCAGAGCGCTGCTGTACAAGGACTTCATCGCGTTCCTCAGAAACAAGTCGTACGTCATTCACTCTGCTTGCAAGCATCATTCGAATTCTACGTCACAATAAGACGCTAATACTCATTAAGGAGGGATCTCCGTATTCACTCTTCATGAGAAAACGTTCAATTTAGCATATAAATAGATTTGTATGTTCTGCATCATAATATGGCAAGAAAAAGTGGCCAACGTGAACTAATTATCAAGATATATCGCTTCAAAGTTAAATTTTTTTTTCTCAGTTTAACATTGCGACCATACGGAAAAATTATGCTGGTATTTTTAAAATTGTATTAGGCTGCTTTCCAACGTATAGAATATTTTTAAAAACTACTATATCGTGTATCAGATGCAATATTTTATTATACATTTTTTAAATGTACACGTTCGTGGACGTTTAACCGAGCTATGAGGGTTTTACTGCTTCGTTATTACGTTTTTTCCATCTGAAAAAGGCAGTTTTACATGTAAAATTGTGTTGCCATGGTAAAACGACCTTCTAGAAATTCGAATTATTTGTTAATTTGTAGACATTTCCAGATTACCGTTATTATATCGCTTGTCCCTCCTTAAGCTCCTGTTTTGGCTTTCAGGGGGCTGATGTTTATGTTTCTCTTCCCTCTGCTTGTAATCTCGTCCTTCTACATTTCCTTCGGCATGGACGTGACTGGTTTACATCTCGGAGTCGTCAACGACGAGGTCTCCGACTGTTCGGCGATGATCGGAGATCTTCGGCACACTTCGGGCGTGTTCTTTGAACAGGACGAGGACGAATGTCATTTCCATGATCTCAGTTGTTTGCTGTTGGACAAGATCAGCGATGGATCAGTTAGCAATGTAAATATCAATTTGATTTATTTTTAAATTTGTGTTTGCGTGTTTGTACTTGTTGCCTTGGAAACCCGCATCTCTTCTTGCTGTGCTTGTACTTGTTGCCTTGGTAACCCTCATCTCTTCTTGCTGTGTTTGTACTTGTTGCCTTGGTAACCCGCATCTCTTCTTGCTGTGTCTGTACTTGTTGCCTTGGTAACCCGCACCTCTTCTTGCTGTGTTTGTACTTGTTGCCTTGGTAACCCGCATCTCTTCTTGCTGTGTTTGTACTTGTTGCCTTGGTAACCCGCATCTCTTCTTGCTGTGTCTGTACTTGTTGCCATGGTAACCCGCATCTCTTCTTGCTGTGTCTGTACTTGTTGCCTTGGTAACCCGCATCTCTTCTTGCTGTGTCTGTACTTGTTGCCTTGGTAACCCGCATCTCTTCTTGCTGTGTTTGTACTTGTTGCCTTGGTAACCCGCATTTCTTCTTGCTGTGTCTGTACTTGTTGCCTTGGTAACCCGCATCTCTTCTTGCTGTGTTTGTACTTGTTGCCTTGGTAACCTGCATCTCTTCTTGCTGTGTTTGTACTTGTTGCCTTGGTAACCCGCATCTCTTCTTGCTGTGTTTGTACTTGTTGCCTTGGTAACCCGCATCTCTTCTTGCTGTGTCTGTACTTGTTGCCATGGTAACCCGCATCTCTTCTTGCTGTGTCTGTACTTGTTGCCTTGGTAACCCGCATCTCTTCTTGCTGTGTCTGTACTTGTTGCCTTGGTAACCCGCATCTCTTCTTGCTGTGTTTGTACTTGTTGCCTTGGTAACCCGCATTTCTTCTTGCTGTGTCTGTACTTGTTGCCTTGGTAACCCGCATCTCTTCTTGCTGTGTCTGTACTTGTTGCCATGGTAACCCGCATCTCTTCTTGCTGTGTCTGTACTTGTTGCCTTGGTAACCCGCATCTCTTCTTGCTGTGTCTGTACTTGTTGCCTTGGTAACCCGCATCTCTTCTTGCTGTGTTTGTACTTGTTGCCTTGGTAACCCGCATTTCTTCTTGCTGTGTCTGTACTTGTTGCCTTGGTAACCCGCATCTCTTCTTGCTGTGTTTGTACTTGTTGCTTTGGTAACCTGCATCTCTTCTTGCTGTGTTTGTACTTGTTGCCTTGGTAACCCGCATCTCTTCTTGCTGTGTTTGTACTTGTTGCCTTGGTAACCCGCATCTCTTCTTGCTGTGTCTGTACTTGTTGCCATGGTAACCCGCATCTCTTCTTGCTGTGTCTGTACTTGTTGCCTTGGTAACCCGCATCTCTTCTTGCTGTGTCTGTACTTGTTGCCTTGGTAACCCGCATCTCTTCTTGCTGTGTTTGTACTTGTTGCCTTGGTAACCCGCATTTCTTCTTGCTGTGTCTGTACTTGTTGCCTTGGTAACCCGCATCTCTTCTTGCTGTGTTTGTACTTGTTGCCTTGGTAACCTGCATCTCTTCTTGCTGTGTTTGTACTTGTTGCCTTGGTAACCCGCATCTCTTCTTGCTGTGTTTGTACTTGTTGCCTTGGTAACCCGCATCTCTTCTTGCTGTGTTTGTACTTGTTGCCTTGGTAACCCGCATCTCTTCTTGCTGTGTTTGTACTTGTTGCCTTGGTAACCCGCATCTCTTCTTGCTGTGTTTGTACTTGTTGCCTTGGTAACCCGCATCTCTTCTTGCTGTGTTTGTACTTGTTGCCTTGGTAACCCGCATCTCTTCTTGTTGTGTTTGTACTTGTTGCCTTGGTAACCCGCATCTCTTCCTGCTGTGTTTGTACTTGTTGCCTTGGTAACCCGCATCTCTTCTTGTTGTGTTTGTACTTGTTGCCTTGGTAACCCGCATCTCTTCCTGCTGTGTTTGTACTTGTTGCCTTGGTAACCCTCATCTCTTCTTGCTGTGTTTGTACTTGTTGCCTTGGTAACCCTCATCTCTTCTTGCTGTGTTTGTACTTGTTGCCTTGGTAACCCTCATCTCTTCTTGCTGTGTTTGTACTTGTTGCCTTGGTAACCCGCACCTCTTCTTGCTGTGTTTGTACTTGTTGCCTTGGTAACATCTCTTCTTGCTGTGTTTGCAGGTGTTCTACAGCAATGTGGATGAAGCGCATGCGGCTGTCAGGACATCAGTGACGAAAGGAACTATGTACTTCCCCGCAAACTTCAGTCTGAATCTTGAGCAACGCATCAAGGACGGAGAAAACGCTGACAATGAGACTTTCGCTAATAGCGAGATTTCAGTTTGGTTGGACATGTCAGGTAATTAGCTTAAGTATGTTCGGTTATATTCGTAACGTCTTCTTAAAATTGTGTAGCCCAATTCTGTACTGTACTTCAAAGGTTGAAGGCACGTTTCCATTTTAATAATTCTTATTGATTCCTGTACTTAACCATATTGGCATCTTGTTGCAGACTTTGTGATCAGCAATCAGATGCGGAAACACTTGTACGACAAATACGTGGAAATGACCGAGAACCTCGCTGTTGGATGCAATATGAACAATAAGCTACTCAAGTCACCCGTCACGGTAACTCATCTCAATAGAGAGGAATTCATTGATGAATCTTTTAAAATAGATAAAAACTATATGAATATGTTTTAAGAAAATTAGTAAGAAATGTAGGAATGGCTGAACTGGCTCCAAGAAGGAGACCAATCACGCAGCAATATTTAACTTGAATCTAGCACGGACGAGCAAGATCTGGGATGCATGGGATGTAATGGCTTTGTTTCTAGCTCAGGTGAGTTTTGCACCCGGCATTCATTTGTTGTGTGTTTCAGTTCGGGACGCCGGTGCTCGGAGGAAATGACGCAATATTCCGAGACTACGTGGGCCCAGGCGTGATCAACAGGTGAGGACAACATCCAAGCTGATCCAAGCGTGATCCAAGCTACATCGTTTGAGTAACTCCTTTATAACAGTTCTGCGAATTTCAGAATGTGTATGAACATTTTAAAAACGTACCAACATAGGAGAAGTGAGATGCGGTTAATTTCATTGGTTAGTGGAGCCTTCACATTTCCGCTTGTTGCATCTTTAAACATTTGCGAAGTTATGGCAGATTGAAGCTCTTCTCTGTCCTTTGGAGATTTTCTGAATTTTCCCTTATAGAAAATATATGAAAATTCTGAAATGTAAACTGATGTTTTGTTGCCAGCTTCACCTTCTTCTTAGCTGCTGCGATCTCGGGCTCGATTCTGACAACTGACAGGGCTAATGGTGTTTGGGAAAGAAACGCAGTGGCAGGTTAAACTCGTCTTACTCTTCTTAAAGCACTGCACGGCACTTCCACTTTCCCTCGGTCTTTCCTCATTTCTAATTCACCAGTCCCGTCTTTTGCTATCTTCACAATTCTGGGTCTCAATTTCTCGATGAACTCTATCCACTGCCTTCCTATTATCTTCAGCACACGTTGATATCCTCCACACCACAGACAGAATCTTCCTTTCTTGCTCTACCTATAACTTGCTTTCTCTACAATTCTCCTCAAAGTTTTCATTTCACTCGCTCGCGTTCAGCAAACCCAATTCGTTCTGGACGCGTCTTCTCTTAATTCGACCTTTTACCACTTCACCACTTTACCACTTGTCTGTGAAATGATTATTACGTACTGCCTCATGATTGATATAAAAACATGCACACATAACAAATTGACTGAAATTGATTTGATTGAACCGTCAGCATCATCTAGCTCTAGAAAACAAGCTTCGATATCATTGATGATAATAACAAGGATCGATTGTCAAAAAAACATCACTACCATAGTCATACCAATTTATTCACACCCCGTTTTTTGTTTACCTCTACTTGTTGCTTGCTACAGGTGTGACCACTGGCGAGGTGTTGTTGTCACATTGCTTGTGTCAAACCGTCACCATGGTGATCCAAGTTGTTTGCTTGCTACAGGTGTGACCACTGGCGAGGTGTTGCTGTCACATTGCTTGTGTCAAACCGTCACCATGGTGATCCAAGTTGTTTGCTTGTAACAGGTGTGACCACTGGCGAGGTGTTGCTGTCACATTGCTTGTGTCAAACCGTCACCATGGTGATGCAACTTGTTTGCTTGCTACAGGTGTGACCACTGGCGAGGTGCTGCTGTCACACTGCTTGTGTCAAACCGTCACCATGGTGATCCAAGTTGTTTGCTTGTAACAGGTGTGACCACTGGCGAGGTGTTGCTGTCACATTGCTTGTGTCAAACCGTCACCATGGTGATCCAAGTTGTTTGCTTGTAACAGGTGTGACCACTGGCGAGGTGTTGCTGTCACACTGCTTGTGTCAAACCGTCACCATGGTGATCCAAGTTGTTTGCTTGCTACAGGTGTGACCACTGGCGAGGTGTTGCTGTCACACTGCTTGTGTCAAACCGTCACCATGGTGATCCAAGTTGTTTGCTTGCTACAGGTGTGACCACTGGCGAGGTGCTGCTGTCACACTGCTTGTGTCAAACCGTCACCATGGTGATGCAACTTGTTTGCTTGCTACAGGTGTGACCACTGGCGAGGTGCTGCTGTCACACTGCTTGTGTCAAACCGTCACCATGGTGATCCAAGTTGTTTGCTTGTAACAGGTGTGACCACTGGCGAGGTGTTGCTGTCACATTGCTTGTGTCAAACCGTCACCATGGTGATCCAAGTTGTTTGCTTGCTACAGGTGTGACCACTGGCGAGGTGTTGCTGTCACATTGCTTGTGTCAAACCGTCACCATGGTGATCCAAGTTGTTTGCTTGTAACAGGTGTGACCACTGGCGAGGTGCTGCTGTCACATTGCTTGTGTCAAACCGTCACCATGGTGATGCAAGTCAGCGAGATTCTTCTGCTGGTGTTCTGCGTGTTCGGTGTGAAGTGTGTTGGGAACTTCTTCAGTGCTGTTCTCCTCATCGTCATGCAGTACTACGTCGGAACCGTCTACGGTCAGTGACATGGCAAGCGCTCGGCCACTTTAGAAAATTGGGAGAGAAAAATTGTTTTATAAGTGGGTGTGATTTTGATAGGATGTTCACATGATCACTCTGACTGTATATTAGCAGCAATTTTTTACTTTTGCTGCGTGCCATGTTAATTAATTACCGGTTATTCAACAAAACCGCTCAAAACTAAAAAAAAAATCCGATACGATTGGAGACCAAACCCGTAAACCAATAGATCTCAAATTTTAATCACGATTAAATAAAATACAAACTTCGGATTATCACTTGGCACATTATTAAAATTAAATTTCATACGGCACCCAGAGAGACAAAACATATCTAATTTTCCCCAAACATCAACTAATTATTACTAATAACCTACCGTAGCAAAATATTGAAAATGTACCAATGAATTTCAAATCATTTCATCAACCCAATTTGCCTCCAATCGTATCCAAAAAAGTGTCTGCAACACGCGGCAAATCGCTCGCGCTTGCAGCACCATCATTTTAGGAGAGATGGTGTATTGAATGATCATCAATAAGTAGTGAAAACATTATGAAGCTCTGAGACCATGTCCCTTTTTGTTGTCACTGCAGGTCTTCTGGTTATCAATAAGACCTTTTTGTTGTCACTGCAGGTCTTCTGGTTATCAATAAGACCTATTGGTTGTCACTGCAGGTCTTCTGGTTATCAATAAGACCTATTGGTTGTCACTGCAGGTCTTCTGGTTATCAATAAGACCTATTGGTTGTCACTGCAGGTCTTCTGGTTATCAATAAGACCTATTGGTTGTCACTGCAGGTCTTCTGGTTATCAATAAGACCTATTGGTTGTCACTGCAGGTCTTCTGGTTATCAATAAGACCTATTGGTTGTCACTGCAGGTCTTCTGGTTATCAATAAGACCTATTGGTTGTCACTGCAGGTCTTCTGGTTATCAATAAGACCTATTGGTTGTCACTGCAGGTCTGCTGGTGAGCGCCAGCAGCAAGGACAGCACGGAGGCGATGTACCTCGTCCTCGGCAGCTTCCTCACCGTCATCTTCATGAGCGGCACGATGTGGCCGTTGGAGGCTGCGCCGTGGCTGCTGCGCATCGTGTTCTACTGCGCACCGACCACGTGGTCCACCACTGCGCTGGTCAACATCATGACCAGAGGCTGGAGCTGGACGCATGCGCAAGTGTGGCCGGGCTTCGTGGTGCCAGTGGTGTACATGACAGTCATGTTTGTGCTCGCCATGTACAAGCTCAAGAAGTAGAGCATTTTCACAAGAGGAGCAAACCAAATTTAGTGTGGGCAGGGGTGGGCGCAGGTGGGCGCGCGCCCACCCAAAATTGTCTACTGCTTACTTTCTGCCTACCCAAAAATAATCGAATATACTTTTATTATTGTCTTAGAATTTTAATTTTTGGTTATAATTTTAAAATAAGTAATCAAAACGCACAGATTGAATCATTTTCTAAAATTTCACCGCATTTGAGTTAGGCTGTATGAATAGATCAATCCTTTTTTGGTAAATTCACAATCCATCACCTATTTAGGTGATTTTCCAATTATATTTTACGCCCAAGTAGTATTTTCAGCGACCCAAATTCGTTTCTATTCATTCAAATATCCGGAAAAGCCCTTAATATTTTCAGTGGAAAAATTATGTGCCCACCCAAGGCATCTAGGACTCACCGAAAACAAAACCAGGACAAACGCACACTCATTATTTAAACATGAAATCAATAAAATAAGGGAACTTGGTGAAGGGTTTTTAATCAGGATCATGATCATGAAAGACAAACTTAGGGTTATCCCTTGGTACACATTTTTTATTTTTTGCTTCGTTTATAGTAATAATTTAGTTGATTTTTTGTGGAAAATTGTTTATTTTCTTGTCTCGCTTGGTGCCATATGGAATTTAATTTAAAAAATGTGCCAAGTGATAACCCAAAGTTTGTATTATATCTAATCATGATTAAAATTTGAGATCAATTAGTTCACGGGTTTGGTCTCCCGAATCGGAAATTTCAAGTTTTCAGCAGTTTTGTTGAAAAACCGAAGCCTAATTAACAATGCAACAAGTAAAAATTAAAAAGTGCTACTCAAACTGATCATGTGAACATACTATCAAAGTTACCATCTTATGAAACAATTTTGCTATCTCAATTTTCCAAAATGGTCGAGCGCTTTCATCAGAATTCTTTAATTTGTTGAAAACAAAGCATGATCAATCCAATGACTGATGAATGATTGTTGTATTATTTTCCATGCACTGAACTGGGAGTAGTGACGTCACTGAACTATTTATACAAAGGATGAACTAACTTGGGCTCGATTGGATCTTAAATTTGATCCCTAGATTTGTGAAATGTCCTAATTGGGATCTTTTCCCCCCAAATCCCATATGATACATGGTCCTATAGTGGTCCATTTTCACGATTTCACGATCCTATATCAGGGTATCAGTCTTGGAGTATACGAATAAGAATATTTAGTATCGTTTTGACAATTATTGTTGTTCGTAAGTATACATTATGTGAATTGTTTTAAAGATAATTTACCATAGAAGAAGGTATTTTTTTTATTTTGTTTTGTCACCACGGTAATCTCAATTTTTCACTTTATCTGTTTGTTTGTTTGTTTGTTTGTTGTTTTGATTGATACCAAACCATTTGACCAATCGATCGGAAATGATTTGAATGTCACAAGAACGCCTGTGTTTGCACCAAGTGAAATGGATATTTAAGTTATACAAAATAAGCAAAACATTAAACCTATTTGATACGAAACAAATATAAATTTCATTTACGCAAATAAAAAAATTAATTCAGAAAATCTATTTGAGAGATATAAGTTTAGGTAGTGCAGCTACTTTTAAATATTAACTAATACTACCTTTTTGAATACTTATTTGAAGTAAATAGTAAAAATATTACAAATAAATGGAGGAACCATTTGCGTAATTTTTTTTTTATTGATTTCTATGAATCATATTATTTCAGTTCTTTTAGGTAATTACAGGGACAGTTACATTTATGACTTATATATACATAATTTCAACCTGTTTCACCCAGTTAGCCTCGAAACCGGGTCTCCTACATGGCATCGTGAAGTGCCCAGGACCAAGAGAAAGAGAAATAGAGAACTGAAGGGTTTTCTAGAACGTTTTCTCAATTCCATTCTGATGGAGTCCGGTCGCGGCCATCAGGATTAACATGGTATAGAATTGAATTCTAGTGTAATTGGGAATTTAAAAGTTCTTGAATTGGGCTGCTGAGCCAGGCTTTGAGCATAGTTGAGTGAATTTACAAAACTAATTGCTGGGTAAAATTAATATGTAAATGAACATAATATGTATTTTTTGTGATCTCTGAATGAGCTTGTGAAACTTGAATCTATATATTACATTATGTTATTAATGTAGTAAATATCCTACCAAATAAAATAATGGAATGGTTTATTTACCTGGTAATGATGTATAAACTTGTTGCTAATTATTGCCTATATAATATTGTCTTAAATAAATGAATAATTCATCATTATATTGACTATAATTTTCTGGTAATCCCATAAGAACAATGCAATAATGGTTAGAGATAAAACATTCACTGCCAAATCAATTGCGTTTTCAATGCAAACATCACTTACAATAATTCTCTCTTCTTGAACGTTTCACAAACGTTGAAGAATTATTGCAACCAACTTCCAAACTATTTATCGAGAAACGAAACATTAAAATACTTTAATTATTTCAACATTAATTTTATCCACAAAATTATGCAAATTTCAAAATGCGAACTCCTCACTTCCCATATCTTAGTAAATTGCTTGTTTTGAGGTCGATGTTTTCATCGAAATCATTGAGCCCCTCATTAATAAATTATTATGGCAGGTCGACTGGCTATTTCCATGAAGGTGAGCGAGTTTGGTCCCGCCGACTCGTCCGCCAAGGTCCTTATATTCAGCCAGTCAGCTGGTCGAGCTGGTCAGTCAGTCTGTGCTCGAGTGCAGTGCGTGTGTCTTAAAGTGTGTAACAGTTAACAATCATATACAGGACAATTATAATACACAATTCATTCACTTGGTTTTCATCTGTTGTGTGGTTTTGTTGACAGTTGAGCACAGTACTTCGCTCTTACGCCGCGTGACGTTTGTTTGTATTTGTTTTTGTCTCTGCCCAGATCAAATCATTGTCTGACTTTTTGCACAGATATTCTAATGTATGCTTTTTTATAAGCTCATGTGATTGGTTACAAATTTGACGATTTACCGATCAAGTACACATTTTTTATGTTTTTTCATTTTTGGCACCAACGTTTTTCGGTGTTTTTAAAAAATTTCGTAAAATCGGAAAGAATTTAAAGATTTCTTAACATTTTACGGACATTTTATGATTTTTTTTGTTGATACCTAATATAAAATTGTTAAAAAATATCAATTCTTTGGCGCTAGTTAATTCCTTATTGAGCGAGCGAAGCGAGCGTCTCCTTTTGGCTCCTTTGGCACGGACCTCTGTTTTTTTTTTTTTTTTTTTTTTTTTTTTTTTTTTTTGTTTTTGTTTTTGGCTGCTAATAGCCGATACACAGGTCGCACCGTTTCACCGATCGATCTGAAATTTTGCACACATGTAAAACCAACCTTCTCTGTTTGCAGACCCTAATTTTTTTGAAATCCATTCATTGGTTGAAATTTAAATAAACATCTCCTGATAGGCCGAAAAATGAAAATGGACTTCGACAAATGTGATCGACCTTATATTTTGCATGGTCATTAACACCAACATTGTCTCTTATTTTACAAATTTTCAGCCAAATCCTCCCATTGGTTAAAATTTAAAAAAATATTTCATGTACTTTTTGAAATTTAAACCAGAACCGTTTGAAAGATCATTTTAAAATTTTGCATGGTCATCGGGTCCAACATTATCTGTATTTTTGACAATTTTCAGACTAAACTGTGTTTAAATTCAAAAGTTATCGACAGTTTAAGGATATTTTGCGTGTTGGCTATCATATTTCTCGAATTTCATATTTCACGGAATCTTTGAATCTTCACTTCAAAGTTGTTAGAGCAGAAACTTTCAAACGTATTATGAAACTGATATGACCGTTTAACATTTTTTTGAACGAGATCCTGTGATTTTTGGAAATTAACAAGGAATCGTTCAATCATAAAGGTTCAATCGATCAACTTAAAACTTTGCGTGGTTATTGGGACCAATATTTTACGAATTGTTGGAGATTTTCATACAAATCTGTGACGAAATTCAAGAATTATAGGCTTTTAAGGACATTTTCGATAAACATAATTTCGGTTCGAGGTGTTGCGCGTTATCCGTGCTCGCTCATCAACGCGTTACTCAGAGCGTTTTCCTAGTTATTTGAATGGTGTGTCAAATTACACTCAAAGTGACCTAAATCGTCGAAAACTGACTAAAATATGACTATATTTCCCAAACGATGAGATTTAAAGAAAAACGCTCAGAGAGCTACTTGTGTTCATTTAGGATGGTGAACAATTCTGCCAAGATTCGTCAAAATCGGAGTTACATGTATGCATTTTTTGTAAGATGGAATTAACATGGAAAATTAACTTAAAAAGTGATTAAAAAGTACTTCCGGTGCACCGATTTTGGGCGATTTTGGATATGTTGTAGAGGGCATTTTTCTGAATCGATTCATGTAATGAAACCTTCTGTTGCAATTAGTGGTGGGTATAATCACAAAATTACTGGACTACTACATGACATTTATTCACATTCGCATACTTTCACGTCTGTCTTCTTAGCAGATCGCACAGCAAAATACTAAATACATTTTTACGTTTTCAAACTTATTACAAATTCAACATGTTTAGTTCACGCAATGATTTGGTGATAACAGCACAGAAGACATTGTGAGAACAGTAGGAAACCGTAGTAGAGAAGCAGTAGTGATACCAAACAATGTTTGAATGACTGTCATTGCTATTGTGTGAAGTGATTGGTTGCAATGGAAATGTCAGCGCCTGCAGTGCACGTCAGCAATGCATGCAAGAGCTACGGCCAGGGCAAGTCAGCCCAACTCATCCTAGACCATCTCAACATGACCATCAGTAGAGGCTCCATGTAAGTAACAACTCATCCTAGACCATCTCAACATGACCATCAGTAGAGGCTCCATGTAAGTAACAACTCATCCTAGACCATCTCAACATGACCATCAGTCGAGGCTCCATGTAAGTAACAACTCATCCTAGACCATCTCAACATGACCATCAGTAGAGGCTCCATGTAAGTAACAACTCATCCCAGACCATCTCAACATGACCATCAGTAGAGGCTCCATGTAAGTAACAACTCATCCTAGACCATCTCAACATGACCATCAGTAGAGGCTCCATGTAAGTAACAACTCATCCTAGACCATCTCAACATGACCATCAGTAGAGGATCCATGTAAGTAACAACTCATCCTAGACCATCTCAACATGACCATCAGTAGAGGCTCCATGTAAGTAACAACTCATCCTAGACCATCTCAACATGACCATCAGTAGAGGCTCCATGTAAGTAACAACTCATCCTAGACCATCTCAACATGACCATCAGTAGAGGCTCCATGTAAGTAACAACTCATCCTAGACCATCTCAACATGACCATCAGTAGAGGCTCCATGTAAGTAACAACTCATCCTAGACCATCTCAACATGACCATCAGTAGAGGCTCCATGTAAGTAACAACTCATCCTAGACCATCTCAACATGACCATCAGTAGAGGCTCCATGTAAGTAACAACTCATCCTAGACCATCTCAACATGACCATCGCTAGAGGCTCCATGTAAGTAACAACTCATCCTAGACCATCTCAACATGACCATCAGTAGAGGCTCCATGTAAGTAACAACTCATCCTAGACCATCTCAACATGACCATCAGTAGAGGCTCCATGTAAGTAACAACTCATCCTAGACCATCTCAACATGACCATCAGTAGAGGCTCCATGTAAGTAACAACTCATCCTAGACCATCTCAACATGACCATCAGTAGAGGCTCCATGTAAGTAACAACTCGTCCTAGACCATCTCAACATGACCATCAGTAGAGGCTCCATGTAAGTAACAACTCATCCTAGACCATCTCAACATGACCATCAGTAAAGGCTCCATGTAAGTAACAACTCATCCTAGACCATCTCAACATGACCATCAGAAGAGGCTCCATGTAAGTAACAACTCATCCTAGACCATCTCAACATGACCATCAGTAGAGGCTCCATGTAAGTAACAACTCATCCTAGACCATCTCAACATGACCATCAGTAGAGGCTGCATGTGAGTAACAACTCATCGTAGACCATCTCAACATGACCATCAGTAGAGGCTCCATGTAAGTAAATACTCGTCCTAGACCATCTCAACATGACCATCAGTAGAGGCTCCATGTAAGTAACAACTCATCCTAGACCATCTCAACATGACCATCAGTAAAGGCTCCATGTAAGTAACAACTCATCCTAGACCATCTTAACATGACCATCAGTAGAGGCTCCATGTAAGTAACAACTCAACCTAGACCATCTCAACATGACCATCAGTAGAGGCTCCATGTAAGTAACAACTCATCCTAGACCATCTCAACATGACCATCAGTAGAGGCTCCATGTAAGGAACAACTCATCCTAGACCATCTCAACATGACCATCAGTAGAGGCTCCATGTAAGTAACAACTCATCCTAGACCATCTCAACATGACCATCAGTAGAGGCTCCATGTAAGGAACAACTCATCCTAGACCATCTCAACATGACCATCAGTAGAGGCTCCATGTAAGTAACAACTCATCCTAGACCATCTCAACATGACCATCAGTAGAGGCTCCATGTAAGTAACAACTCATCCAGACCATCTCAACATGACCATCAGTAGAGGCTCCATGTAAGTAACAACTCATCCTAGACCATCTCAACGTGACCATCAGTAGAGACTCCATGTAAGTAACAACTCATCATAGACCATCTCAACATGACCATCAGTAGAGGCTTCATGTAAGTAACAACTCATCCTAGACCATCTCAACATGACCATCAGTAGAGGCTCCATGTTAGTAACAACTCATCCTAGACCATCTCAACATGACCATCAGTAGAGGCTCCATTTAAGTAACAACTCATCGTAGACCATCTCAACATGACCATCAGAAGAGGCTCCATGTGAGTAACAACTCATCCTAGACCATCTCAACATGACCATCAGTAGAGGCTCCATGTAAGTAACAACTCATCCTAGACCATCTCTACATGACCATCAGTAGAGGCTCCATGTAAGTAACAACTCATCCTAGACCATCTCAACATGACCATCAGTAGAGGCTCCATGTAAGTACCAACTCATCCTAGACCATCTCAACATGACCATCAGTAGAGGCTCCATGTAAGTAACAACTCATCCTAGACCATCTCAACATGACCATCAGTAGAGGCTCCATGTAAGTAACAACTCATCCTAGACCATCTCAACATGACCATCAGTAGAGGCTCCATGTAAGTAACAACTTATCCTAGACCATCTCAACATGACCATCAGTAGAGGCTCCATATAAGTAACAACTCATCCTAGACCATCTCAACATGACCATCAGTAGAGGCTCCATGTAAGTAACAACTCATCCTAGACCATCTCAACATGACCATCAGTAGAGGCTCCATGTAAGTAACAACTCATCCTAGACCATCTCAACATGACTATCAGTAGAGACTCCATGTAAGTAACAACTCATCCTAGACCATCTCAACATGACCATCAGTAGAGGCTCCATGTAAGTAACAACTCATCCTAGACCATCTCAACATGACCATCAGTAGAGACTCAATGTAAGTAACAACTCATCCTAGACCATCTCAACATGACCATCAGTAGAGGCTCCATGTAAGTAACAACTCATCGTAGATCATCTCAACATGACCATCAGTAGAGGCTCCATGTAAGTAACAACTCATCCTAGACCATCTCAACATGACCATCAGTAGAGGCTCCAAAGTGGGATATAAAATAAATTACCTAAATGCAGGTGTGGTACATAGTAGTTATTTTCCATTGGTTGATTTGATCATACATTTTAAGTTGTTGACTAGTTTGTTTTGTGTAATAATATGTGTATTACACTTACACAATTATGTGTAATTACACAACAGCGTATAAAATAGTGTAGCAGTCTAGTAACTGACCTGAAAGTTACAATTTTTCTCTCAATAACATTGCGACTTACAGAAAAAGTTTGCTGATATTTTTAATCGTGTATTAAGCTACTTTCGAAACCTTAGATTTCTTCGAAAAACTACTAGGTATATCATGTATCAGGCACAATATTTTAATCTAACAGTTTTAAATGTACACGTTCCTGTATGATTTACTGAGCTATGATGAGGGGTGTACTACTTTAATTTTAAGTCTTTCCTTCTGAAAAGTGCAATTTTACAATATGTAAAATTATGTTGCTATGATGAATCGGTCTTCTAGAAATTCGTATTTCATTAAAATAAATATATTACGCTGTAATATCTGAGTTTATATTCTGATTTCAGAGTTAGAAGGGCGGAAGTCCATTTCAATGATTGTGTTGTTGAGCTAAAAATCAGTAATTTGGTGGTGTCAGTCAAATGACACTTGATATGGCTCCATTCCATTGGATACATAAGACAGTATTCAACGAAAAACCGAGAAAATGGACATCCGGCTTTCTTCCTCTGCGGCTCAGATTCTTTCTACTCCCTGTAGTTGCTTCATAAGAACAATGAAAGATGGTAGGTAACACTTTTAAAATAAGACAATCAAGAAACGCCACAAAGTAACATATTTTACTGATTTTTTAACATCTTTTTAGTATTCTTTACACCGTATTCTCTCTTGTAGAAAATGTAGAACTGCCAAGTGATGATGATTGTGAGAGGAATTCCCAAGACATTCATAAAGGCTGGGTAATCGCATTCCCGGAACAACAGCTGGGCTTGATGGCCACCAATCACAAGGAACTGAACCTGAAATCAATGGAATAGAATCATTATTCAGATTTATGAGGTTTGTTTTTAAATGGCTGTCTGGTACCTTAGCATCATATTCTATAAACAGTTTTTTTATTCACTCTAAAAAAAATTGAGATTGCTGTGCATTTTCTCGTCGATAGATTAATTTTAACAACATTTCATGAAAGGTTATCCTTCAGAAACTCTGGTACTTTGTAAAGTAGAGACATTTTTTTCTGTACTTTACGGAAATTCGGTTCAAGATGTTGCACGTATCATCAACGTATCGGTGTTCGCTCATCAACGCGTTTACTTTTTAAATAGATCAATTTTAACAGAATTTGAAAAAAGTTTTGTTTCTGTAGACATATTGATTTTTTTAAATTCTGTTAGAATTGCACGATCTCAATTTCATTTGATGTCAGAAACACGTGATCTGTACTTGACGGATATTCTGTCCGAGGCGCTGCCTACCATCTGCATCTGCGTGATGTACTTCTTCCACCATCTGTGCTGCTTGCTCTGGGGGTAGAGTGACGTCAGCAGGTAGTAGGAGTACATGACAGAATGCACTGCGCAGTTGACGACGCCGAGGAAGACGCTGTGACCGCCTGGAAGCAAACACGTCATTCCAGGAGACAAGCACGTCATTCCAGGAATGTCTTCTTTGTGTGTGTGATCAGTGATGATTTCAGACATTTTATTCCGGGGGGGGGGGGGGGGGGGGGGGGCTAATGAAAAATTGGGCTGCAAAATTTAACCTGGAGAGGGGGGTGGGTGTACCCAAACGTAGTTCGCGTAGGAACTACTTTCATCATGGGGGGGGGGGGTTGCGACACCCAGAAGGGGGGTCTGGGGGGCAAAGCCCCCCAGCCTTAGCCCCGCAGGGAGTTTTTTTAGAATTTAAACCAGTTAAAAGTGATTCTGGGGCTTTAAAGTGCACAAACCGAAGCAAAAAAGAAACTCCAATTGCTGCCCCGCAGGGCATTTTTTTGAATATAAACATTTTAAAATCGATTCTGGGATGCTAAACTTCTCAAATTACAGCAAATATCTCCCTATTTTTCGTTTTAATGAAAACACAATTTAAGAATTTTGTTTCTATAGATTGTTTTGTCTCTGGGCTCGGGGGGGGGGGGGGGGGAGGGGCAAGACCCCCCCCCCCGAGACATGCCTGAAATCATCAGTGTGTGTGATTTTCCCATTGGAGCTCAAACGAAGTAATGCATCAGGCCATCTATTTCCTAAAAGATTAATTACTATCCATGTGCAATCTAACCATATGGCTTCTGAGACACGGGACTATAAAATGCTGAAGGGCTGGATGCGTCAAGGCTATATATAATAGGTTCATCATATGAATATTTAACTGTAGAATGTGTGCATTTTATAACATACTTTAAAGTTTCAGTTCGGTTGAGTTACAGAGCTAGTATGGGCTATTGTACAGATATCGAATACTTTAGGTCTCCACCCCCCACCCCCCAAAGGGTTAAATCCATTGATTTTTAAGTTAAAAGTCCATAATATGAGCCTACATAAGCAACTGCAACCTTGAAACACAAATTCCATGAAAATTGCGGTCATTTTAGAGCTTACCCGCCGACATCTTTAATTTCTTGATTAAATACAACTTTGGTTATAGGCTTAGAGTTTTTATTTTTTTATTGTACCTACTTTCCTGGCACAGCGTTTATTATAAAAGAACAAAAAATTGACATTTCACTGATATACAAATGTTTTGGCACTTTGGACAGACCTGGAGCCCAAAATGGCCGCCCGATTTTTGGAGGATCTCGAAATTATGAATAAGCGGAAAATTTCCTTTAAATCTGCCAAAGGAAAAATTAGTATCACATTCTGCACTATTCTGTTAATTTTATCGGCTAACAGCCCTCACTAATACTCGATGAAGTGGAATCGTTTACCTGCTACGTATTTAGTCCCGATGTACGTCACAATGACCATTGCCGTGTGATGGAACAAGTGCAGGAACGAGATGTGCGAGTTCTTCTTACGCAGCACGAAGAACAGCTAAAACAGACAAGTATCTTTACATGTTATGGAAAACCAACAGGTATTTCAGCTTTGCTCAGGAAGTGAATTCTCACCGTGTCCAGAAGATCCAGAAGTTTCAGAAGGAAATAGTCGTAAACGCCTCTCGTTATCTGCAAAGTAGATGTTCAATATTAAAGGCTAATCTAAAATTATGCAAGACGATTATGAAGCAGAACAAAATACCATAACTAAAACTATAAAAACCTAAGAAACTGAACAATGTTCTTTAAAAGGGAAGTAATTTTTAGTAAGTGTTATGCTGTACCTATTGAAAAGACTTGGAGTTTTAAAATTAATGTCGATTTCCAAACCTATTTCAAAACCCTGAGTCAAATATGAACATTACTTTTATAGGAATGGCCGGTTTAAATCTAAATGCAACTAAAATTATCTTGAGAATTGAATCAGTTATTCAAGAATTGGCTAAAATTTAACAAATTGTGACATCTAGTGGAGCGGTCGCTCCACCCAGCCAAGTCGTACGGTACACTCACACTCACTCAACATACCGTAAATGCCTAATAAACTGAGGAGCAGACCAAACACTTTTACTGTAAGCAACAACATGGCATTTTCGGCCTACTGGATCTCAACATTGGAAAATCTCACATTGTTGCGAAATATCTTAATTTCGAGCTATGGCCCACCCCACCCCCTATACCAAATTTGGGAACAACAGGTTATGTCATTTGCGAGCAAGATGGCCGTGAAAACAGTGAAATTACACCCCTTTTAAAAGCTATCTGATGATGATTCAGATATCAGGAAACACTGTTGACAGGGCCACAGCCTAAACGGGTTAACCGGTCGATCTGAAATTTTTACCACGTGTGCACTTTTGGCGTCTAAGGTGCCTTTTGCTATAACCGGTTTTATGCCGCCATTTTGAAACCGGAAGTGACGTCATATCTCAAAAACGGCTGAACCGATCGAAACGAAATTTGCGCCAATCGATTCAGACGGTCATCTATATGAAACATCAATAGTCGAAATAGAAATGCACTATTACGTAAACCGGAAATGACGCCATAACAATGCCAAATCTGACTAAAACCATCTCTTATAACAATAAATACATATTCAGAAGGCTTATAATGTTACATAACATTTAAGATACAGATATTAGGTGGCAGTGATGTCAGCCGCCATTTTGAAAACTGGAAGTGATGCGATAACTCGAGAACAGTTGGACCGATTGGAACGATGCTTTCGCAATTCATCATGGAATATAATTTTAAGCTTACATTTAGCACCAAGCACAATTCTTCTTAGCAACCAAACCACAAAGGCGTATTTTTTTAAAGGAATTATAGTCATTGGTGAAACAATGTTACAAGTTATAAGAATAAACTGAAAAAAGGAGTGATATCCCCATAAAAAACACTCCGTGTAAAAATACCAGCCAAGTCTCTTTACTTTAAAAAAATTCAACACCGAAAAGGAGTGATATCAAAAAAGGAGCCAAGTCAATGACATTTCCAAATATTTAATCGTATCTTTGAAATAAAAGTATAAACACCGAGAAATACTTTACAAAAGGACTTGGCGCATCGTTTTTTTAAAGACATCTTTCTATCCTAAAAGTGGAAAGAAATGTACAAGTTTAAGTACTTTTCCTCTTTCTATTAGAGCCATCAAGCTACTCAAGCTATGAATCAAGCTACTTTTAGTAATTGCTATTTTATAGTTTTGTCAATGGCGATAGAAGAAAGATTTCATGTTGTAATAGATAAGTGATATGGTAAAAGAATTAAATAACAAGGAAGTGCGCTCATATATATTCTTATAACACTGTTAATATGGTGATATTTGAAGGGTATCTTTTCATAATATGATCTTGACTCTGAGGGAAATCATGAAACGTTGTCAAATAAATTACTAATCGATAGAACACTATTATATATTTTTCAAGTGTAAAGTGTATAAAGTTAAAAATGTTAAAGAAATTCAATGTGCCGTCACTGTGTACTTCGTGAAATGTACTATTATAAATTGCGGATTAATAGAAATTTATTTCATGATGAGAAGGTATAACGCATGAGACTTAATTAATATGTTGACCACGAAACAATATTACGAAGATATCTATTGTGTATTTATTACAAACATAGGCAAAAAGTTTCATGTGTACATATTCAAATAGAAAATTATTTACAGTAGGTATATATAATATGTAATTGAAAGATGTGTCCCTATTATGATAAAAGTTCTTAATGACGGTTGTATATAAATGGCATATTACGCTTATGAATAGAAAAATGTCTTTAAAAAAACGATGCGTCAAGTCCTTTTGTAAAGTATTTCTCGGTGTTTATACTTTTATTTCAAAGATACGATTAAATATTTGGAAATGTCATTGACTTGGCTCCTTTTTTGATATCACTCCTTTTCGGTGTTGAATTTTTTTAAAGTAAAGAGACTTGGCTGGTATTTTTACACGGAGTGTTTTTTATGGGGATTCATTTTAATGCGAAGCTCGATGTTTTTTCAGTACATGTAATGTACTTAAATAGGCAAATTAATTTTGCACACTATATTCAAGAATGAGCTTATCATAGGTCCTTTTAAATTTGTCTATTGGTTTATTTTGAGTTGTACATAGGTACTCTATTATGGTAAAAAAATCAATTTTAGGTAAAACAAATTACTTATTAATTAATGTTTTAACATTTTTATCAACAAGTCTTACTTCGACTCATTTTAATTATTTTTAGTTGTAATTTATCTTGTCTGGTATTTAAAAGCTTGTGCTAAAAATAATGTAATTGCTCAACATTTTTAGTCAAAACTGATTGAAATGTCGATATAATAAAGGGTATCAGTCCATAGCAAAGCTCCTGAATGATAAGGATATTGTACGATTAAAAACAAAACATCTATTTGCTAGGAACTCGAGCTCTGTCTTGAATAAGAGTGGATGAAACACAAATGAAACACCGACTAATAGAAGATGACGTCACTCACTTTCAATGCGAACGGAGATGTGGAGTAGTCAACAGGTTGGCACTTCCAGCTGCACAGTGTGAAGAACCCGCCTTCAGCTGCCTGGAAACATGCATACTATTAGTACATGCAAGAGGGGCAAGTGGGAAGTAGAAATCAAGTTGATAAGTAAAAAAAAAAATCTTCCGATTGGGAGGTCCGAATCAGATAAATTTGAAATTGTTGCTAAGTCATTGCAACCAACAATGCCTCAAATCTTACAAAGTTTCAGCCAATTCTTCATCTTGGTTAAAATTTTAAATAATCTTCCGATTTGTCGAAAATCAGTGTTCCCGATTAAGTTCAATAGGCAAGGTGATCAAGACAATACCAACATTTTCTCGTATTTTTCACATTTTCAACCTAAACGGTCAAGTATTTACAGACTCGTTGACATTTTAAGAATTTACAAAGAATTTCAAAGGAGATTTCTGGAAAAAGGATGAAAGTCACGATTCATGGGTCTGTTATAATTTCTTCCTGAACCAGAGTGTATGTATGGAATTGGAAAGTAGCAAGGAAATCGTATCGTGTCGTATTGTGTTTTGCTGGAGATGTTGAACCTATCAATGCTCACTCATCAACGCGTTGCACTGAGCGTTTTCCCGGTAATAATTCGATACACAAATTTAGATTTCAGAATAATATATTAATTTAGATTTATCAAGATTTATTATACGTAATTAATTCTTCCCAATTTAAAAGATTTCCAAAAAAAAATCTCCACACCGCATTGCTCAGCCATAGAATACGTACACGCCCAATAAAAATTAAAATCGTCGTTTTTTTTCTACAATATGAATGTTCTTGAATCACTTGGTTTCAACTTACTCTTTTAAGCATCCACAGGTTGAGAGCGATCTGCACGACATTGTACACTTGTATGAGCGGGAGGATTTGGAAGGGTTTTCTGTTCAGCATGAGTCGTGGTCCGAGACTCTTGGAGAAGTAGACGTAGAAACCGACCACAGCTAACACTGGCCAGGGGCTGGATATCATCGGGTAGTCGCTCATTCGAGGATCTGCAGCAGAAATACGTGATTAACAGGGAAACATTCCAATACATGATGGTGACACTTGGAGGGTCCTGTGTAAAAAACTGCTATGTCCCAAATCACTGTTCTGAGATAATCAGTTGAATGTTTATTGTAAAAATTTAACACAGCAGTTTTTTAAACTGGGTGCTCCATTTCCGTTTACTTTAAAAACACTGCCATTTCCACTTCGAGTAGTTATGACATTTTGACATTTTGCACATCATCTTGTATTTACAAGATTGAGAAATAAAGTAATTTCGTCAACGTTTAGGGCTGCTTTACCATATTATGGCTAAATAATACATTATATTTATGATCAAATCGTGTCTACATATTTGAAATACGACCGCATAATGCTGGCTTTCCATGCTCCGTCATCTTCCGTCAACGTCCGTCACCGTCCGACGAAAACGACCACGTGACTTGTCTCGACCAATCAGAGCCATCCCCAAAAATATCGGACGGCGAGGGATTGGTCGAGACGGGTCACGTGTTCGTTTTCGTCGGACGGTGCGTTGACGGAAGATGACGGATCATGGAAAGCCAGCATAAGAAGCATATTGTTGAACTGAGGTTTCCCTGTAATCTGGAGAAATGTAAGACGATCGCAGCATTTGACCTTGCTGCGTTGCTATCACGAGACGGCGCGCTTTGCCATTGAACATGGTCGAAAGAGATTCACATCCCAAACGAAGAAGCGTTTGTCAATGGTTTTAAAATGCATCCTAGAATTGTCGTGCCTCGATAAGACTCTCACATTTAAACAAGTCCTGCTACTTACCACTTATTTCATTATTCACGTAATGATAGAATCTCTGTAATTGTTCAAGAAGATACGCCATTGCGCTGGTCTCTAGTTCCTGAAAGACACAAATACAACTTGATTCATTGCTGTGTTTCTCTTTTCTACCTGTTTCTTGCCAATGTATGAATCATAAAGCTTGGAAGGTTTCCTTGATATCCCATGAACAGGGAATAGTTGACTTGTGTTTTGTTAAAACCTTTAATAGATTGTTTCTCTACATACGAGTATTTTTTAGAAATAACTTCACTGTAATTATGTTTACGAACGGGCAGCAGAAGCATTATTTTAGTAACGATATTAATTACGCATGCGTAGGTACCTCTTAAACATTCAAATAATGTGCTCGCTTGAATATAGGCTTTCTTATCGTATCATTTTTTTGAACCATTAAAATTGCATTAATATTATAGTTTAGTAACCTCCAACTAATAACTAAGTATGCCATTACAAATTAATAACAATTGATAAAAGTTTATGTGCAATTAAATTTCGCTACGCAATGATTTCTTTGCTGTAATTTAGACAGAATCTGCTATGCCAATTATTATGACAATATTAATTATTTCGATGATTTCGTTGCTGTAAAAATTTCACGGGACCTCGGTAAAAAATAAGGACGCGCGTGGGTCTTCAAAGTGTTTTCTCGATATTCTCTACTTTAATAGAATTTTAAAGAAAATTGCGCGGTTCCAGAGGGTGGATGGGTGGGCCATAGCCCACCAAGAATGTTCTCTTCCTGCTTATAATTAGTATCATTCTGTATGAATGATAAACCAATTTACAACCAAATTCAATGTTAATGTGGCTAAGAACTACAAATTATATTTTAAGAACAACTAAAGTTGTGTATTTTTCTCCCTAAGCTAGATTAAAACGCTGTTTTATGTTGTGAACGTGTCTCTAATTTTATTTTTAGATGCAGTGAAGTATATTCCAAAAACACTCAAAACGCTTCTAGAATAACACACTTTTCAAAAAATCCCTAGGGAACGATTGGGGGGACAGTGAAGTCATCATTCGATGAAGTCTACGTTAACTCGTCATCTAACTCTAGTAGTTGAGCTCTGATTTAATTGATATTGACAAGGATTGATTGTCAAGGAACCTGACCAGCAGCCAATCCGTTTCGTTCAAATACCATTTTATGATTTGTTAAGGGTGTACCCATTGTTCGTGTTAAGGTGTCTGGATCGATCGATATCATAGTCTCAGATTTTTATTATTTTGTGTCTACTTATTGATAACCACGCCAAACACAATCCCTGAAAAAATTAAACACTTCTCGTGTCTAGTTTCTGAGATAATTTGAGTTTTCTCCCCCATGTTATCTTATGGCAGCCAAGTAAAATCGTGTCATTTTTAAGCTAAAATGGAGTTCTAATCTTTTTGTATCGTTAGATTTTAACAAAAAAACTTTTTTTCTGGTAGACATAATATGGACATACTATCAGGAAAAAAATTGAAAACAATACCAACGTGTGCTATTTTAAAAGTTATTAACTAAATTCGAAATTATTTCCTATACCTCCCATGCTAAGGTTTTGATCATTCTCAAAAGACATATCGAGTGATCGCGCCACTTAACATGGGAGGTATAGGGAAATCATTTTGAATTTGGTAAATAACTTTTAAAATAGCACACGTTGGTATTGTTTTCAATTTTTTCCTGATAGTATGTCCATATGTCTACCAGAAAAATGTTTTTTGTTAAAATCTAACGATACAAAAATATTAGAACTCCATTTTAGCTTAAAAATGACACGATTTTACTTGGCTGCCATAAGATAACATGGGGGAGAAAACTCAAATTATCTCAGAAACTAGATACGAGAAGTGTTTAATTTTTTCAGGGATTGTGTATGGCATGGTTATCAATAAGTACACACAAAATTATGAAGATCTGAGACTACGATATCGATCGATCCAGCCACCTTAAGTAAAAGCTAAAAAGAGACTTTAAAGAACTCTTACCGATGTCTCTGCAAGTTGTGTGATGCCTGATGAACGCAAACCACTTGATTGAACAGGAACGAACAACATCCACTCTGTGAATATTATACCTTGCAATTAGTACAGACATTCCGCTCAGAAAACTTCAATGAAATTAGAAGTAGGCTCTTAAAATGACGTTAAATCAACAATATGCATTCTGTACAATAACAAATGTGAAGTAATTGGATAATAAAACAATCAGTTAACTTCCTGTTTGAACTGGATGGATGATAATGATAAAGGGTATCACGGGTAGAGGATTAAAGTGGTTCCATCGTTTCGGCATAGGAATGAGAATTTGCTGTAATTCACACCAAAGATTAATGAAACCATATTACATACAACTAGCAAAAAATATTTGCCCCTTACGGTATCATATAATTAGATATTCTTGATTGAAGATCATCTTTTCTCCCATAAGATAACACAGGGAGACATGAAATCGTCCCGGAAAATTGGCATTAAATTGCTCCTAAAACCGCAAGAGGAATGACACATTATTGAAAATAGTCTCAAATTAAAGATAATAATTTTTAGAATAAGACTGCCGTTTGAAAATATGGGGTCACGGGCCAAATAAGAGGGAAAATGTGTACCATGTGTAAAATTTACCATAAATCTGGCAACATTGCACTACAAATATGAATTATTTTGGGATAGTGTAATTGGAACTTCAATTAAGAACATATAATTGGAGCATACGGTAAGATATAATTGTTTTATGCTGTTTTTTGAGGTATTATTTCATCAGAGATTTGTATGAATTACGGCGAATTCTAAGCACCTTGGCTGGAGCAGTGGGACCACTTTAAGTGGAGGGAACTTTTGAATGCTATATCATCCTAAAATATCTCAACATTGGTCATTAGTAGAGGGTCCATGAAACTAGCGATTTAGTAAACTGTAAACAATCATCAAAAACAGAAAAAGTCAAAGCTTATTAAAATATGCGTGACAATTCATTTACAAAACTGTCTTTGAAATTAAAAAATATCTAGTGGAGCGGTCGCTCCACACAGCCAAGTCGTACCGTACACTCACAGTCACTCAACATACCGTAAATGCCTATATAAACTGAGGAGCAGACCAACTACTTTTACTGTAAGCAACAACATGGCATTTTCGGCCTACTGGATCTCAACAATGGAAAATCTCTCATTGTTGTGAAATGTCTTAATTTTGAGCTATGGCCCACCTGACAACATATACATCACGTGACAACAACCAGTCATTCCGTTTATGACCTAGAGCGCCATGAAAATCGTGAAATTACACCGCTTTCATCTGCTTCTTCTTCTTCTTCTTCTTCTTTATATGATTCCCGAAAAAGTTGCTATCACCGCCACAGCCTAAACTGCTCAACTGATCAACCTGAAATTTTTATCACATATGCACTTTTGGCGTCTGATGATACCTTGCTTCTTGTGATTTTTTGTGCCGCCATTTTTAAACCGGAAGTGACGTCATATATGAAAAACGGCTGGACCGATTAGAACGAAATTAGCGCCATTCGATTTAGATGGTCATCTTTATGAAGGATGTTACTTAAAAATATACTTTTCTTATATTCTAAACCGGAAGTGGCGTCATAAATTTGCAATATTTAGCTTATTTCATCAAATTATACTTTAAATACACATATCATTATCTTACATTGTAGCATAGACAATACAAAATTATAATTTCAATACACAGTGTTCTCGGCCGCCATTCCTGAAACCGGAAGTGACGTCATACATCGAAAACGCCTGTACCGATTGCTACTGAACTAGCTCCTGTCTATTCATTCTGCAATCTATTTAAAAAATCAATTGGGATAAATGAATATACAAGTTACCACAAATATACAAATTTTCGGTACCGGAAATGGCGGCAGGAACCACTAAATGAAACAGGAAGTGACGTCATATATTGAAAACGGCATGAGCGATTTGACGGAAATTAGCGCTATTGAATTCAGAAGGTCATTCATGAAGTATCAACTAGATAAAACTATATTGTTTTCTTATTACCTATACCGGAAATGACGTCATAAAAATGCTAAATGACGTCATTAATATTCTAAATGACACTAAATTCACCACTTTATACTTTTAAATAGATATTTAGTAAACATACATTGTAAATAATTATAAATTCAAGGTTGCAGTGCTCTCGGCCGCCATTTTCTAAAACCGGAAGTGACGTCATATATCGAAAACGGCTGGACCGATTGTAACGAAACTTAAGCTATTCTTCTTGGATAATCATTTTAATCTTTTACCAAACGCAACTTTTCTTAGTACCTATCCTAATCGGTTGAGGCGTATTTTTTTAAAGAAATTAGTCCTTGCTCGGACATGTGCTACAAGCTGTATGAATAAACTAACAAAAGAAGTGATATCTCAGAAAAAAACACTCCGTGTAAAAAAGGCAGCCAAGTATCTTTACTTAAAAAAAAAATCAACACCGAAAAGGAGTGATATCAAAAAAGGAGCCAAGTCAATGACATTTCCAAATATTTAATCGTATCTTTGAAATAAAAGTATAAACACCGAGAAATACTTTACAAAAGGACTTGGCGCATCGTTTTTTAAAAGACATTTTTCTATTCATAAGCATATGCCATTTATATACAACCGTCATTTAGAATTTTTAGAATAATAGGGACACAACTTTCAATTACATATTATACCTACATACCTACTGTAAAATATTTTCTATTTGAATATGTAAGCGATGAAACTTGTTGCCTATATTTGTAATAAATATACAATAGTTATCATCATATTATTGTTTCGTGGTCAACATAATTAAGTTTCATGCGTTATACCTTCTAACAATGAAATACATTTCTATAATTCCACATTTTATAACAATACATTTCACAAAGTACACAGTGAAGTCACATTGAACAACTATTAAAACCATAATAATATATACCATATAATGGTATAATACATACCATAATAATATACTTCCATAATATAATAGTGTTCTATAAATAGTTAGTAATTATTTGACAACTTTTCATGATTTCCCTCAGTCATGATCAAATTATGAAAAGATATCCTTCTAATATCACCATATTAACAGTGCTATAAGAATATATATGAGCCTTCTTCCTTGTTATTTAATTCTTCCTCCCTTATTAATACTTCTATTACAGCATGACATCTTTCTTCTATCGCCATTACAAAATTATAAAATAGCCATTACCAAAAGTAGCTTGATTCATAGATACTGGCTCAAATAAAAAGAGGAATATGTACCTACTTGTTAATAATCATTCCACTTTTAGGATAGAATGATGTCTTTAAAAAAACGATGCGCCAAGTCCTTTTGTAAAGTATTTCTCGGTGTTTATACTTTTATTTCAAAGAATCGATTAAATATTTGGAAATGTCATTGACTTGGCTCCTTTTTTGATATCACTCCTTTTCGGTGTTGATTTTTTTTTTAAGTAAAGAGACTTGGCTGCCTTTTTTACACGGAGTGTTTTTTTCTGAGATATATATTTCTCTGCAAACTCAATGGTTTGTTGGGCGCCACTGACAGTGTCTTGTGTTGCAAATATGGTTTGTTGGGCGCCACTGACAGTGTCTTGTGTTGAGCTATGGTTTGTTGGGCGCCACTGACAGTGTCTTGTGTTGCAGCTATGGATTGTTGGGCGCCACTGACAGTGTCTTGTGTTGCAGCTATGGTTTGTTGGGCGCCACTGACAGTGTCTTGTGTTGCAGCTATGGTTTGTTGGGCGCCACTGACAGTGTCTTGTGTTGCAGCTATGGTTTGTTGGGCGCCACTGACAGTGACTTGTGTTGCAGCTATGGTTTGTTGAGCGCCACTGACAGTGTCTTGTGTTGCAGCTATGGTTAGTTGGGCGCCACTGACAGTGTCTTGTGTTGAGCTATGGTTTGTTGGGCGCCACTGACAGTGTCTTGTGTTGCAGCTATGGATTGTTGGGCGCCACTGACAGTGTCTTGTGTTGCAGCTATGGTTTGTTGGGCGCCACTGACAGTGTCTTGTGTTGCAGCTATGGTTTGTTGGGCGCCACTTACAGTGTCTTGTGTTGCAGCTATGGTTTGTTGGGCGCCACTGACAGAGTCTTGTGTTGCAGCTATGGTTTGTTGGGCGCCACTGACAGTGTCTTGTGTTGCAGCTATGGTTTGTTGGGCGCCACTGACAGTGAGTGTCTTGAGTTGCAGCTATGGTTTGTTGGGCGCCACTGACAGTGTCTTGTGTTGCAGCTATGGTTTGTTGGGCGCCACTGACAGTGTCTTGTGTTGCAGCTATGGTTTATTGGGCGCCACTGACAGTGTCTTGTGTTGCAGCTATGGTTTGTTGGGCGCCACTGACAGTGTCTTGTGTTGCAGCTATGGTTTGTTGGGCGCCACTGACAGTGTCTTGTGTTGCAGCTATGGTTTGTTGGGCGCCACTGACAGTGTCTTGTGTTGCAGCTATGGTTTGTTGGGCGCCACTGACAGTGTCTTGTGTTGCAGCTATGGTTTGTTGGGCGCCAGCGGCTGCGGGAAGACCACGCTGTTGAGTTGTATCGCCGGAAGACTGCAAGTCAACGAGGGGGAGCTCACAGTGCTCGGCGGCATACCGGGCACCAAGGGCAGCGGCGTACCGGGCCCTCGTATTGGATACATGCCTCAGGTATACTTGGAAAACACTCGGTGGAGAAAGACCAGCAATGTCTTCATTTCAAGGAGAAGAACAAACTGTCGCATTGAAATACAATGATATCAGAAAGAGGCAAGTGGGATTTCCAGATTGTGACAATGTGAATCACACAAATGGGCAATCTCACTTTGAAGATTCGGCGTTCGGATTGACGGCAAATCGTCATCAGTCGGTATACAAACTTGAGAAAAAGGTCTACTACTCAATAATCCTTACAATTCTTCGCGTCATTTTCATTAACTCGAAATATACTCAACATCTTGATCTGAAGACATAAAAATAAGTTTAACATTATTAAAATACAAGCATTTCCATAACTACACAAAATTAATAATATCTCCCTTATGATCCCAAATGGTGATTTCTCCATACACATGATTGTGGGCAGAAGCAATGAAAATGCCCTACGTGATGTGACGTGCACTTTGGAAGATCTGTGTTATTTAAATATTGAAGTTGAAATAATGTCTCATTTCTGAATGGATCGATTGAGAGGTCGAATTGCAGGAGAATTTAAAAAATGCTTCTTCCAGGAAGTGGCTCTCGTGAACGAGATGAGCGTCACGAACACCATCTTCTACTTCGGCTGGTTGTTCGCCATGACGCATGCGCAGATCACTGCTCGCCTGCTCTTCCTGTCTCGCCTGCTGGAGCTGCCACCTGGTGACCAACTAGTCAGAGATCTCAGGTAAACATCACTTGCCGCTTCAAAAGAGTTCAAAGACGATTAGATTCACTAACACCACTACAGTGTAGTGATCCTGTGAAGCTTCCAATGATCCACCTATATGTAGGCTCCTTCCTATCTGATTGGTTGTTGCAGTGGAGGGCAACAGAGAAGAGTGTCTTAAGCTACCAATGATCAACCTATATGTAGGCTCCTTCCTATCTGATTGGTTGTTGCAGTGGAGGGCAACAGAGAAGAGTGTCTTAAGCTACCAATGATCAACCTATATGTGGGCTCCTTCCTATCTGATTGGTTGTTGCAGTGGAGGGCAACAGAGAAGAGTGTCTTAAGCTACCAATGATCCACCTATATGTATGCTCCTTCCTATCTGATTGGTTGTTGCAGTGGAGGGCAACAGAGAAGAGTGTCTTAAGCTACCAATGATCAACCTATATGTATGCTCCTTCCTATCTGATTGGTTGTTGCAGTGGAGGGCAACAGAGAAGAGTGTCTTAAGCTACCAATGATCAACCTATATGTAGGCTCCTTCCTATCTGATTGGTTGTTGCAGTGGAGGGCAAAAGAGAAGAGTGTCTTAAGCTACCAATGATCAACCTATATGTAGGCTCCTTCCTATCTGATTGGTTGTTGCAGTGGAGGGCAACAGAGAAGAGTGTCTTAAGCTACCAATGATCAACCTATATGTGGGCTCCTTCCTATCTGATTGGTTGTTGCAGTGGAGGGCAACAGAGATGAGTGTCTTAAGCTACCAATGATCAACCTATATGTAGGCTCCTTCCTATCTGATTGGTTGTTGCAGTGGAGGGCAACAGAGAGAAGAGTGTCTTAAGCTACCAATGATCAACCTATATGTAGGCTCCTTCCTATCTGATTGGTCGTTGCAGTGGAGGGCAACAGAGAAGAGTGTCTTAAGCTACCAATGATCAACCTATATGTAGGCTCCTTCCTATCTGATTGGTGGTTGCAGTGGAGGGCAAAAGAGAAGAGTGTCTTAAGCTACCAATGATCAACCTATATGTAGGCTCCTTCCTATCTGATTGGTTGTTGCAGTGGAGGGCAACAGAGAAGAGTGTCTTTCGCCGCAGCGCTGGTGCAGACTCCGGAGCTGCTGATTCTGGACGAGCCGACAGTTGGACTGGATCCGATCCTCAGACAAACGTAAGAGTCCAACTTCATGTGGAGATGATCCTCACTTACTCGTTGGTAGAGTTTCTTTAGCATTAAGTACCAAGAGTTGTAAATAACCGCCATGTTGTTGCAGCATCTGGGACTATCTGGTGCAAGTGTCAAGAGAGTCGGCCATGACAGTTATTATCACCACACATTACATTGAGGAAGCCACACAGGCCGATAAGGTAGTGTTCTTCTTTCATTGTTTACAGTCTTAGTCACTAAAGCTCAGTTGACATTTAGTTTCTTCTCTTGAAAAGAGTCGCACATCGTGAATGATTTTCAGAAAACTTGCACAATAGAACAGGCTATCTGCAATTTCATATCTTTGTATATCTCATCTCTTAACGTTTTCAGAATGATTAACGCATGACAGAGACCACAACTTACACATTCGTTAAAGTTATCGTTTTGTTTTTATCTTATTTTAATAGCGTCTCGAACTATCGGTATGGGTACACCGCCAGCCCGTAGCCAGACAAGTGCTGGACCAATTTCCCTCGTATTACGACTGTATGTTCATGTGGGTGGCCAGCATAGAGTCGTTTGCCTCAAATCTCCCAAATCAAAACTCTACTTCAAGGATCCCGTCCCAAACGAAGTTGCTCGTTACATATTTCACTCTTCAGGAAAATAAATATTTAATATAGTACTACCTTGAGGTAGGAAAGAATTCCTGGTGTTCTCATGTCACTTCTTGTATACCTTCTTGTTCTGTTCAGGTTGGATTGATGCGAGGTGGGCGACTATTGGCTGAACACGCTCCTGACGTCCTCATTGCGCGCTACAGATGTGAAACATTGGAGCAAGTCTTCCTGTTGTTGAGTCAGAAACAAGAAGATGATTCGCAGCATAACGCTGAGCACGAGGTACTTTACACTGTGATTACTAAAATACATATAAAACACTCCTTGTAAATAGAGCATTAAAGTTTCCAAAATAAATTAATTGCATCATATAAATGCAACACTGTTAAGCAGTCATATAACAAATGGAATACTTCAATACTGTAATTACAAAAATAAATAAGTTGCCCCAAACCGGCCGAACAATAACGTGAAACAAATGAAATATTCAAATACTGAAGGGAACTACTTGAACACTTTTACGCTATGCGTCAAAGTGGCATATTGGCGAAACTTGCAAACTATAATAATTTGGATTATTTAGAATTTATGAAAATAAATGATAGTGACTCGAATGTGGATTAATGGACCAGTTGACGTCCAGTTTTTGAACATCTTTCTCTGGTCACAACAAAGGACAAATTAAACGATTTTATTTTGTACAAGCAGGCAGTAGAATAACAGCAAATATAAGCCGTTCAGATCAGATTATTAATCCGGGGTTGGACGCAATAGTAAACTGACATCAACTCATTTATAAGATCCTTGAAAAGAACCCAAGAGTGCCGTTCGTGATTTCTCAGGAAGTTGGTGAAAGTTCTGCGACGGTTTCTTCCTTCGAGTTGGAGGATTCCGAAGTGAAACAGTTGAGAGCTGATGCAAGATTCAGACATCGACTCAGAGCTCTGCTGTACAAAAACTTCATCTCATTCCTCAGAAACAAGGCGTAAGTATTTTAACAAACTCACAAACATAATTCGAAATTTAATACTTATTTGCAAAAAGTTAATATTTATTGAGCTCTTGCTTGATGATTTTTCATCAGGGGTTTGCTGTTTACTTTCCTCTTTCCTCTGCTGGCAATCTCAGCTCTCTTCATATCTTTGGGCAAGAACGTGAGCGGCATTCAACTCGGAGTCGTCAACGACGAGGTCTCCAACTGTTCGGCGATGATCGGAGATCTTCGGCACACTTCGGGCGTGTTCTTTGACGAGGTGGAGGACGAGTGTCATTTCCATGATCTCAGTTGTTTGCTGTTGGACAAGATCAGCGATGAATCAGTTATTAATGTAAATTTACTTATTTCATTGATTTTTTTATATTCATTTAGTGATGGTGAAGACAATACAAACACATTTTGAAAACAGTCCACAAATACTCCCAGAATTTTGCGATTCGATCTGCATTCCTACAACTACAAGAACATAAATGTATAAACACACGACGTTTATACATACGTGACTTTTGCCCCTGCGTGACATCTTCTTGCTGTGTTTGCAGGTGTTCTACAGCAATGTTGATGAAGCGCATGCGGCTGTCAGGACATCAGTGACAATTGGAACTCTGTACTTTCCCGCCAACTTCAGTCTGAATCTTGAGAGTCGCATAGCTGACGGAAGGCACACTGACAACGACACATTCGAAAACAGCCAGATTTCAGTTTGGATGGACATGTCAGGTAATCTGTGTTCACATACCAAATGTTTGGTTGGTATTATCAGAGAGCCTCAATGAATCAGATCGGCTTCTGTTTTCAGACTTTATCGTCAGCCATCAGGTGAAGAAGCACTTGTATGATAAATTCGCGGAACTCTCGGAGGAAATAGCTGTTGGATGTCACATGCACAAGGAACAACTCAAGTCGCCAGTCGCGGTAACTCCCAATACGTCTGTAATAATATGTCTGAATATAGCTTGTAGGACCAGGGAAAGTTAATACTAGCTCCTACCCTGTTTCACCCACACGTCCGCCATTTTGTACCAAGATTTCAAAATGTTTCAAAATGCGGCATCCGGTTAGGAATAAAGGAGGTAAATCAGGCGCAATGTGCACATTTGATACAAATCATAATAATCGGATCAGTATTTCATGCTGAAGTCCCCATGACAACGTTTCCCGATACTCATACTTCTGCATTACGTACTTTCCGGTCAGTTGACATTTTGTAATAACTTTTTATTATTAATATTTATGTCATCTGAATCCATTGTATGTCGCTATCCATGTTAGTACACCGTTCGTCTCATTATGCACAAAAAACTTATTATTTCAAAAAAATTTGCCTGAGTAACTCCATAGCGATGATTATTGCACATTAGTTTTCTGGACCGGCTTTCACTTGTTTGTTGCAGTTCAAGTCGCCGGTGTTTGGCGGTGATGACGCGATATTCCTAGACATGGCGGGTCCAGGCTTAGTCCTCAGGTGAGTATTGGAAGTTTCTTGGCAGCAACAGTGGCCATAGAGCATTCAGATATGTTTTGACTTCCACGTACAGCGTTGTCAATGCTTCAGTTATTTTGCACAGTTTACTAGATTATGTATATACAGGTTTTCCGTTGGACACTTCTCAGAATTTTAAATGGCGCAAAAACGAATAATATATATTAGTGTAAATGCCGTTGTTATAATATTAATAGTGAACTATTGACGAACTTCCCTTTCCTTTGTAGATTCTTTGAACAATTGCAAAGTTACGTCAGTTTGAATAGCGTAATTTTCTGTTTAGATATTTTCCGAATTTCCGCTTATAGAAAACTCATATTAACATTTGTAAATTTCTTGTAACGAAGACAAGCTGAGCAGAGTGGATAGAAAATCACATCCTGGACACGCAGAATGGACGGTGACTCAACATCATGGCAAAACGTGTAACACCAACGACCTACCTACTTTTATAGACGATGCGACCGTAGCGGCAGAATAGAGAACTCCCTACTAACATTGCATGTTTGGATCATATATTTCTAGTTCAACTATTTGCCACAATGCAGGAAGGACGCCTCCAATGACAAAATCGTAAACACTATTCTTCTTATAAGCAGAGCCAGTTGTTTGTGGTGATAAAAAAAGCCAAAATTCGTTTTCAACATTCTGAAAGTGGTGAATTGGTGGTGATAATTATGTACATTTTCGCGATTGGTGGTGAAATGGAAAAAAAAATATTTTTGTAAGAATAAGTGTGAAAAATGACGCGCGAGCGAGCCGCAATACTACCAACCCCCCTCTCACTAGCGAGACTCGTCATTCCATGCTCAGCAGCCAACCAACTCAAACTGGCACCCCCATACAGTCTTTGGCTGGCATTGACAGCTAGCTTACGAAGAAAACAGTGTGATTCTTTCTATTTCGTGGTACTTTTGACACAGACCGAGGACATTTTCGTAAAATATATACTCGGAATCGGGAAATGTTGCAAAACACATTTGTTGAAACACAAATTGTTGAAAATCTTGTTGTTTTGTCCCAAAACATGTAGGTTTGGGACAAAATCGCGTGAAATCGCGAGAATTCGTCAATATCGCGTCAAAACACAAATTTCGCGAAAATTCGCGAGAAAAAGATGCATATATTTGGAATCAGGAGTGTATGAAACGTAAAGATATGACAGAAAATTCATGTTTCTAAACATTTCGCGTTTATCGTGGAAACCATAAACAACTGGCCCTGTATATAAGCCTACGATTATTGATTTCCATTCGCTTTGAGCTGAATGTCTGAGGTATTGTTGCAGCTGTGATTTCTTCCTCGCTGCAATGACGTCGGGCATGGTCCTGACAACTGAGAGATTCCAAGGCGTTTGGGACAGAAACAAAGTGGCAGGTAATTACATTTTATCTTCTACTTCTTCTACTTTCTCTCCAAGCTCTTCTTTTCCTCGACGTTCCCATATTTATATTGCCAAATGCCAAATCATTTCCAGTATTTTGCCCTGTTGCGTGTAGTGTCTTGTAAACATTTGTAATTTTGTGTATTTGAAGAGATTTGTCGACATAAGTTCATAAGTGAATTAAAATTTGATGGCATATTTGGATTTGCTTACCTCTGTTAATTTATTTATAAAAAAAAACAATCACATTAAGGCCCGATTGAAAAACTGTCTCTAATTCCAATTGTTTTTTAAGATATAAGCAATACTAGTTAGGTACCACGTACGTTGGTTCAATCCCTGCTAAGGGGAAAACAAACAAACAGTATAATTCTTTATTGAAAAGAATATCTTCTATCTTCCAAAATAGTACAATTCAACTATGACAGTTCACAAATCAAGATAAACCGAATAGATTGACATTATAGAACATAATGTACAATTACGATGATAAAATACACGTTTCCACCATCGTAATACAAATGCTATTACTCTTAAATATGTATAAGAGTACACCTCGCACATTTTACATTAAAGTACTTCCACCAAAAGTCCTTGTTCAATGGAAATCTTGAAATTTTCCATAAGATGTAACATAGACCGAAGTCAAAATTTAATTTATATCATCTGCAGTACCTAATTGAAATATTAAAATACACATTAAAAAGTTAGAGTTCACTGCTTGTATTTTTCTGATAATTTTAACCGTTTTCAAATGTTGTGTTATGGAATTAATTAATAAAGATAGCCTGAATAAATAGCCGGATTTCGTCAGAAACTGCTAAAAATCAATTAAAGTACTTATTTCGTACTGCATGAAATGATTTAAAATAATATCAATTTCATGATAAAATATCGTATTTCTGTACATTAGTATAAAATAAATCAACAAAGCAAAATATATTTGTCCAATATTTATTTTATTTGAGTTAAATCGTACATCAAGTCACTGAATGGACTGACTGGACTAACAGTGAAGAACGATAAATTAGCAAATTCCCAGATAAAACAAAGATTTGATAGAAGATGATTCAAGTTCAAGCATAAAGTTTATTTATTTGTCAAATTCTTACAAGTTTGGTTTGGATTATTGTATAAGAATATTGGATTACCTGATTAAAAAAACTTATTATGTTGGACAATGGACATTTCCAACTTTTCCAGTGTTAGTAAATTATGCAGGTATATTCTGTCAGAGTACTTCTGTCTACTTGTTTGCTTGCTACAGGTGTGACCACTGGCGAGGTGTTGCTGTCACATTGCTTGTGTCAAACCGTCACCATGGTGATCCAAGTTGTTTGCTTGCTACAGGTGTGACCACTGGCGAGGTGCTGCTGTCACACTGCTTGTGTCAAACCGTCACCATGGTGATCCAAGTTGTTTGCTTGCTACAGGTGTGACCACTGGCGAGGTGTTGCTGTCACATTGCTTGTGTCAAACCGTCACCATGGTGATGCAACTTGTTTGCTTGCTACAGGTGTGACCACTGGCGAGGTGCTGCTGTCACATTGCTTGTGTCAAACCGTCACCATGGTGATCCAAGTTGTTTGCTTGTAACAGGTGTGACCACTGGCGAGGTGTTGCTGTCACATTGCTTGTGTCAAACCGTCACCATGGTGATCCAAGTTGTTTGCTTGCTACAGGTGTGACCACTGGCGAGGTGCTGCTGTCACATTGCTTGTGTCAAACCGTCACCATGGTGATCCAAGTTGTTTGCTTGCTACAGGTGTGACCACTGGCGAGGTGCTGCTGTCACATTGCTTGTGTCAAACCGTCACCATGGTGATCCAAGTTGTTTGCTTGCTACAGGTGTGACCACTGGCGAGGTGTTGCTGTCACATTGCTTGTGTCAAACCGTCACCATGGTGATCCAAGTTGTTTGCTTGTAACAGGTGTGACCACTGGCGAGGTGTTGCTGTCACACTGCTTGTGCCAAACCGTCACCATGGTGATCCAAGTTGTTTGCTTGCTACAGGTGTGACCACTGGCGAGGTGTTGCTGTCACATTGCTTGTGTCAAACCGTCACCATGGTGATGCAAGTCAGTGAGATTCTTCTGCTGGTTTTCTGCGTATTCGATGTCAAGTGTGTTGGGAACTTCTTCAGTGCTGCTCTCCTCATCGTCATGCAGTATTACGTCGGAACAGTCTACGGTCAGTGACATAATTAGGTTTTGTCTGGTCTTGCGCTGGATGACTGCTTTGTATTGTATTGTATTGTATTTATTTATTATTCCGTTGAGGTACAAATGGAAGTCGTCAAAATTATTATAAACTCTAAAAACTACTACTAAATAACATATAGCACTCAGTAAATAATAGGGAAGTTTCCTGAAATTTTATTCTAGTAAATTTCTATAAATAAACACAAAAAATAATGACAAATACACTTATTACCTGTGAAATCTTAAATTTCATTCATAAAAATCGAGTTCAAATATCATAGGATTTTTGGCGGGAAAAACGGCCTTTAACAAGAGTCAGAACTGTGATGTCATTTCCAAGTCTTGAACATTGTGCTGACATGGTGATTCCCTTGTTGCCATGGCAATATAGCAAACTGTGATGTCATTGCCAATTTTCCTGTTTTTAAATGAGAGGAGATCTATCAAACTCTGTAAATTAATTACATGAGAACTATTCGTCCAACACCAAAAATAATACCCCATCTGTGTTCAGCAACATCTCAACTTTCATAAAATAAATATTATTCTGAATTCTAATCTTCACGAGACTTCCCTATTATAATGTGTCAATGATTGCCAATGAGTCAATGAATTCAGATAGGTAGTAATAGGCATTGTCTATGAGATCCATAGCTAGGGGACTCACAATACGGGAAGGGAGTGTATTATAGATGGTGGTGCAAAGGTAGAAGGGGCTGTTTTTTGAAGAAGGAGTTTCTATGGGTGGTGCTACGGATGGCTGTACTAGACAGATGAGTTTAATGGAAATAGATGGGGATGGGACCGGACGAATCAACTGGCAATCTGTATTAGCGTGCAGGTTAAAGTGAGGATTTTCTGTTCTGTGAGCTTAAGGCGGCAAGACTTACGTCTACTTAAGCCAGCAATCACTCGCACAGCCCGCTTTTGGATTATGAAAGCTCTATTGGCCTGGGGAGATGTTCCCCAGAATAGAAGACCGTGGACAGATGGCAATGAAAGTAGGAATTGTAAATTAATTTTAGAGTATGGTGGCTGACAGTAGCTTTCAATCTGCAGAGAAGATGGTATCCTCTTTGAAGCTTCGAGATGGTGTGCTGGATTGGTCAAGGTCAATCATAGTTGTGTGAAATTAGCTACACAAATGACATACTCAACAGATAAGCGCCACTTGCACTCAATGCACTCATCAGGCCAAATGATGAACTATCTATAGCAATACTTTTTGAAATCGGACTCATTTAGAATCGGCTCTTAAGGTAAACATCGTAGAAAATTCCTAAATATCGCTGTAACTTTTGATCCATTTAAGTTATGATACAAGTTTAGAGTTTAGAGTTTACTAATCCCAATTCGATCGGTAATCGGTAAGAATCGAATGATCGGACAGTTCATAAGCGCACATCCAATAAAACTTATTGTAAAATTATACCAATCAATTTCATGAAATCTCCCGTTTGGCCTTGAAACGTTTTTTAAATGATTTTTATCAATATCTTTTACCAATGTAATTGTTAACAAAATAAGGCTTTGTGCGAGTCTTCAGAACAGTTCAATGAAAATAATGTCTTAGTTTGTAATGGGTTATTAGTTTTATTTCGTCCTACAAACGTTTAGTGCCTGGAAATTAGTAAAAATAAAGTGGTCCCAGGGCTCCAGCCATGGTGCTTAGAATTCGCTGTAATTCATACAAATTTCTGATGGAACAATGTCTCAAACAACAGCAAAACCATTATACCTTACCGTATGATACAATTATAAGTTTCTAATAGAGGGCAACTCTACAGATGCACCCAGAATATTTGTAATGCAAAGAAAAGCAATCAGATCTCTTTTTGGTTTAAAATATAAAAATAAAAATAACAATAACAATTTCATTAAACCAGATTGCAAGCAACACTTCAAAAAACACAAAATTTTAACGTTACCTTCCTTGTACATCCTAGAGTCAGTACTAGCAATAAGATCTCAAGGGAAAGAAATACAAAAAATAGCGATATTCATAATCACAATACTAGACAGAACAATAACATTCACATAGATAGACACAGATCAACATGCACACAAAAGAACTCAATTTTTTTCAAAACAAAATTGTATAATGCCCTGCCTAAAAGTATAAGAGAGATACAAAAATATTCAGAGTTCAAAACCCTTGTCAACAAACTATTAGTAGATAAGGTGTATTATTCTGTAGACGAATTCCTCTCGGACAAATATTAATTTATTTATAATGTCTGTCTTAATTATGTTTTTATAGTTAAAAAAATTACCTAGATTTATTACCTAAATGTATAATATAATTGTAGCATATACCAAGATATTAATTTGTCTTCATTTCAATGCTATTACTTATATACTAGGTTACTAGATGTAGTTCAAGTAACCTTTCCACATACTCCACTAAATGGTGTCAACCAGAGGAGTCCTTTCACTGTACCTCTTTCAAATGTATTGATGAATTCTGGAAATAAAACTGAACTGAACTGAACTGAACTGAACTGAACTGAACTGAACTGAACTAATTGAAGTTCCAATTAAACTATACCAAAATAATTCATTTTTCTAGTGCAACGTTGTCAGATTTATGGTAAATTTCTCACATTATGCAATTTTCTTTCTTATTTGGCCGGTGACCCTATATTTTCAGACGGCAATCTTATTCTACAAATTATTATCTTTAAATTGAGACTATTTTCAATAATTTGTCATTCCTCATGCGGTTTTAGGGGCAATTTAAAACCAATTATCCGGGACGATTTCATGTCTCCCTGTGTTATCTTATGGGGTAAAAGTAAATCTTCAATCAAGAATATCTACGTTATCATACGGCAAGGGGCAAATATTGTTGCTAGTTGTATGTAATATGGTTTCATTAATCTTTTTTATGAATTACAACGAATTCTCATTCCTATGACGTAACCCTGGAAGCCCCGAAATAAAACTAATAACCCATTATAATCTATGAAATTATTTTCATTGAATACTCGTACAAAGCCTTATGGCCGGTCATATATTTTTTCCCGCCAAAAGCGATTTGGAGCGGTTTTCGAGCGAAATACAAAATATAAATGACTATATTTAACAAACGGTTATGAATATCGAAAAAGCAAGACCGAGGTGACATGCATTGAACCTTTATCTACATTTTCATCGCTTACTGTCATAACTTTGCTCCTACTATGTGGTCAGTATGTGTCGGGCACGAAAACACTATACGTAAATATACGGAGTGTTTTCGTGCCCGACACATACTGACCACATAGTAGGAGCAAAGTTATGACAGTAAGCGATGAAAATGTAGATAAAGGTTCAATGCATGTCACCTCGGTCTTGCTTTTTCGATATGCATAACCGTTTGTTAAATATAGTCATTTATATTTTGTATTTCGCTCGAAAACCGCTCCAAATCGCTTTTGGCGGGAAAAAATATATGACCGCCCTTAGCACAAAGTGATGACTCTGGCAGGTCTGGTGGTGAGCGCCTACAGCCCGAGCATCGACATGGTAGTCTACTTGGTCTTCGCCAGCGCGCTCGGCAACACGTTCGTCAGCGGCTCGATGTGGCCGTTGGAGGCTGCGCCCTGGCTCATGCGCAATATCTTCTACTTCGGTCCCACCACGTGGTCCACCACAGCGCTGGTCAGCATCATGACCAGAGGCTGGAGCTGGACGCATGCGCAAGTGTGGCCGGGCTTCGTGGTTCCAGTCGTGTACATGACAGTCATGTTTGTGCTCGCCATGTACAAGCTCAAGAAGTAGAGGTGAAACATACAACACGGCACATTTTTATAGTTATAAAATATGTATTATTATACTGAAGAATGTTTCATAATGTAAAAAAATTAAGATTTTCATATGAAGAATGCATTGAAAATTGATCAAAGTTCAATCACTATGGAGTCCTTCACGGTCATATTTTGCCATACGTATACGCTTGGCCAAAGTAAAAACAGTATTCCCTCGCATTTGTTTTAGTTTAAAGCATTTCATGATTTGTGTACCTAGTCTTCGTCTGTGTTTTTATACTTTTGTGTTTATCTGAGTTTTGACAACTCTTATACAATGATTCCATAGCGATATTAAAAGCTGTAATAAATATAAATAAAATTACAACCGTTGTCTGTCATCCCATGATTTGCGAGAATGTATTTGTGTGTGTATAAAATGACTTGATGAAGAACAGCTAGAGTGTGATTTAGTCGACTGCGATGGTTCTGAATGTTCCCACCATGCCGAAGAGAGCGCTGGTGTCGGTGGATCCTCCAGGCCGCTTGGACTCGTCAACTCTCTGGAGAACTTCTTCCTCCAGGAACCAGTCTCGATGACTCTCCAGCTCCTTCCTCCAGGCGGCTGGAAGAACACATTTCAATTATATTTCTTGATGATGAAGGTCGAACGAATATCACCAAAAGACCCAGTTCTATACTGAGACATTATATTAAGGGGCCAGTGATTAATTCCATTGCTCAATTTCAATTTGCTTTAACTATTAGGCCGATGTTGCCTCATTGTTATGCCACAACAATGATCTTGATTCCATCTTAAAAGTTTCAGGTGATAAAGAGATCGTAACTAATGGATTCCCTAAATGTTGTATTTGAAATGCCGCAGTAACTTCGTTGTTGAGTTAACAACATCTACTATTTAGGCCCGGTACAATACTCTGCTAAAGTCTCAATTAGCTCTTAACAGTTAGTTAGTGGTCATTCTAGAAAGAAATGTCATTGGTTGTTGCCATGGCAATATAGTCCTAACTGACTGTATAAAAAAGTTAGCAATGCAAGGCATTGAAACTAAGTCACTAAGGGCCGGTCACAGACCGGCCCTTAGTGACTTTTAAGAGTCCCGGACCAACGTCTATATAATACTCTCTTCTAAAGGTTGAGCCGAGCGAGGGATTTCAGTGTTTGGAAGTATTCGGCTTTTCAATTTCAATTTCAATTTCAATTTATCTTTATTTGCACATTTATATACATACAAAAAGGCGACATTCAACATAATAATGATCACATTTGTCATTGTTGATCTACCATGTAACCTGCTTTTCCCACTTCGTGACGTCAACACAGCCGGCAACTGCTTGATAGTCTGTATGCGCTGGCATGTGATTTAGATAGAAATGTCCTACTCCATGACGTCACAGAGTAGGACAAAGCCGAATACTTCCGAGTACTGAAATCCCTCGATCGGTTCAACCTTTAGAAGAGAGTATTGTATAGACGTTGGTCCCGGACAGCTTCGTCAAATTTTCCCAAAAAGCGGACATTATATCCAAGACATCATTTACTCTACTTCACTCTTATGTTAAGGCTGAATTACACGATTCAAGTTTCCTTAAATTCAACCATTTCAAGGGGGTTGAATTCAAGACGCGGATCTGCTAAATCTTCGTCCAAGATTTAGGAATGACGCTTCCAAATCTTGACTTCAAGACATCTAGCTTCAACCTTTTCAATTAGAGCATGCCCTATTTTCCTTCAAGTCTTGAAATACTTCAACCAATTGATAATTTCACTGAAACTTCAATCAACAAAACATATTAAATCGTCTAAATTATCTTTCAAGTTTCCTTGAAATCAAAGGTTAAATTCAACCTCTTCAAGGAAAAAAAATATTTCGAGTTTCTTACATTTTATCAATTCGCAGAAAATGGGTATGAAAACTACCTCACAAAGTTGCATAACAGTGGAGTAAACAATGAGCCTTGGGGAACTTTGACGCCGCCGACAGTTTCTACAGCGGTCCCCATGTTGTTTCTGAGACTGACCTGCTATCTCTGTGAGCGACTGTTGCTTGCCCCCTAGCTCCGCTGTCAGGTACTCGGGATCGACGTGTTCGTGAAGAGACTGCAGAGTGTCGTGGACGTGCATGCGATCCAACACTTTGCTCTTGACTACAGACTTGATCATCGTCACCAGAGAGAGAGAGACTGACCTGCTATCTCTGTGAGCGACTGTTGCTTGCCCCCTAGCTCCGCTGTCAGGTACTCGGGATCGACGTGTTCGTGAAGAGACTGCAGAGTGTCGTGGACGTGCATGCGATCCAACACTTTGCTCTTGACTACAGACTTGATCATCGTCAACAGAGAGAGAGAGACTGACCTGCTATCTCTGTGAGCGACTGTTGCTTGCCCCCTAGCTCCGCTGTCAGGTACTCGGGATCGACGTGTTCGTGAAGAGACTCCAGAGTGTCGTGGACGTGCATGCGATCCAACACTTTGCTCTTGACTACAGACTTGATCATCGCCACCAGAGAGAGAGAGACTGACCTGCTATCTCTGTGAGCGACTGTTGCTTGCCCCCTAGCTCCGCTGTCAGGTACTCGGGATCGACGTGTTCGTGAAAAGACTGCAGAGTGTCGTGGACGCGCATGCGATCCAACACTTTGCTCTCGACTACAGACTTGATCATCGCCACCAGAGAGAGAGAGACTGACCTGCTATCTCTGTGAGCGACTGTTGCTTGCCCCCTAGCTCCGCTGTCAGGTACTCGGGATCGACGTGTTCGTGAAGAGACTGCAGAGTGTCGTGGACGTGCATGCGATCCAACACTTTGCTCTTGACTACAGACTTGATCATCGCCACCAAAGAGAGAGAGACTGACCTGCTATCTCTGTGAGCGACTGTTGCTTGCCCCCTAGCTCCGCTGTCAGGTACTCGGGATCGACGTGTTCGTGAAGAGACTGCAGAGTGTCGTGGACGTGCATGCGATCCAACACTTTGCTCTTGACTACAGACTTGATCATCGCCACCAGAGAGAGAGAGACTGACCTGCTATCTCTGTGAGCGACTGTTGCTTGCCCCCTAGCTCCGCTGTCAGGTACTCGGGATCGACGTGTTCGTGAAGAGACTGCAGAGTGTCGTGGACGTGCATGCGATCCAACACTTTGCTCTTGACTACAGACTTGATCATCGCCACCAAAGAGAGAGAGACTGACCTGCTATCTCTGTGAGCGACTGTTGCTTGCCCCCTAGCTCCGCTGTCAGGTACTCGGGATCGACGTGTTCGTGAAGAGACTGCAGAGTGTCGTGGACGTGCATGCGATCCAACACTTTGCTCTTGACTACAGACTTGATCATCGCCACCAGAGAGAGAGAGACTGACCTGCTATCTCTGTGAGCGACTGTTGCTTGCCCCCTAGCTCCGCTGTCAGGTACTCGGGATCGACGTGTTCGTGAAGAGACTGCAGAGTGTCGTGGACGTGCATGCGATCCAACACTTTGCTCTTGACTACAGACTTGATCATCGCCACCAGAGAGAGAGAGACTGACCTGCTATCTCTGTGAGCGACTGTTGCTTGCCCCCTAGCTCCGCTGTCAGGTACTCGGGATCGACGTGTTCGTGAAGAGACTCCAGAGTGTCGTGGACGTGCATGCGATCCAACACTTTGCTCTTGACTACAGACTTGATCATCGCCACCAGAGAGAGAGAGACTGACCTGCTATCTCTGTGAGCGACTGTTGCTTGCCCCCTAGCTCCGCTGTCAGGTACTCGGGATCGACGTGTTCGTGAAGAGACTGCAGAGTGTCGTGGACGCGCATGCGATCCAACACTTTGCTCTCGACTACAGACTTGATCATCGCCACCAGAGAGAGAGAGACTGACCTGCTATCTCTGTGAGCGACTGTTGCTTGCCCCCTAGCTCCGCTGTCAGGTACTCGGGATCGACGTGTTCGTGAAGAGACTGCAGAGTGTCGTGGACGTGCATGCGATCCAACACTTTGCTCTTGACTACAGACTTGATCATCGCCACCAAAGAGAGAGAGACTGACCTGCTATCTCTGTGAGCGACTGTTGCTTGCCCCCTAGCTCCGCTGTCAGGTACTCGGGATCGACGTGTTCGTGAAGAGACTGCAGAGTGTCGTGGACGTGCATGCGATCCAACACTTTGCTCTTGACTACAGACTTGATCATCGCCACCAGAGAGAGAGAGACTGACCTGCTATCTCTGTGAGCGACTGTTGCTTGCCCCCTAGCTCCGCTGTCAGGTACTCGGGATCGACGTGTTCGTGAAGAGACTGCAGAGTGTCGTGGACGTGCATGCGATCCAACACTTTGCTCTTGACTACAGACTTGATCATCGCCACCAGAGAGAGAGAGACTGACCTGCTATCTCTGTGAGCGACTGTTGCTTGCCCCCTAGCTCCGCTGTCAGGTACTCGGGATCGACGTGTTCGTGAAGAGACTGCAGAGTGTCGTGGACGTGCATGCGATCCAACACTTTGCTCTTGACTACAGACTTGATCATCGTCACCAGAGAGAGAGAGACTGACCTGCTATCTCTGTGAGCGACTGTTGCTTGCCCCCTAGCTCCGCTGTCAGGTACTCGGGATCGACGTGTTCGTGAAGAGACTGCAGAGTGTCGTGGACGTGCATGCGATCCAACACTTTGCTCTTGACTACAGACTTGATCATCGCCACCAGAGAGAGAGAGACTGACCTGCTATCTCTGTGAGCGACTGTTGCTTGCCCCCTAGCTCCGCTGTCAGGTACTCGGGATCGACGTGTTCGTGAAGAGACTGCAGAGTGTCGTGGACGTGCATGCGATCCAACACTTTGCTCTTGACTACAGACTTGATCATCGTCACCAGAGAGAGAGAGACTGACCTGCTATCTCTGTGAGCGACTGTTGCTTGCCCCCTAGCTCCGCTGTCAGGTACTCGGGATCGACGTGTTCGTGAAGAGACTGCAGAGTGTCGTGGACGTGCATGCGATCCAACACTTTGCTCTTGACTACAGACTTGATCATCGCCACCAGAGAGAGAGAGACTGACCTGCTATCTCTGTGAGCGACTGCTGCTTGCCCCCTAGCTCCGCTGTCAGGTACTCGGGATCGACGTGTTCGTGAAGAGACTGCAGAGTGTCGTGGACGTGCATGCGATCCAACACTTTGCTCTTGACTACAGACTTGATCATCGTCACCAGAGAGAGAGAGACTGACCTGCTATCTCTGTGAGCGACTGTTGCTTGCCCCCTAGCTCCGCTGTCAGGTACTCGGGATCGACGTGTTCGTGAAGAGACTGCAGAGTGTCGTGGACGTGCATGCGATCCAACACTTTGCTCTTGACTACAGACTTGATCATCGCCACCAGAGAGAGAGAGACTGACCTGCTATCTCTGTGAGCGACTGTTGCTTGCCCCCTAGCTCCGCTGTCAGGTACTCGGGATCGACGTGTTCGTGAAGAGACTGCAGAGTGTCGTGGACGTGCATGCGATCCAACACTTTGCTCTTGACTACAGACTTGATCATCGCCACCAGAGAGAGAGAGACTGACCTGCTATCTCTGTGAGCGACTGTTGCTTGCCCCCTAGCTCCGCTGTCAGGTACTCGGGATCGACGTGTTCGTGAAGAGACTGCAGAGTGTCGTGGACGTGCATGCGATCCAACACTTTGCTCTTGACTACAGACTTGATCATCGCCACCAGAGAGAGAGAGACTGACCTGCTATCTCTGTGAGCGACTGCTGCTTGCCCCCTAGCTCCGCTGTCAGGTACTCGGGATCGACGTGTTCGTGAAGAGACTGCAGAGTGTCGTGGACGTGCATGCGATCCAACACTTTGCTCTTGACTACAGACTTGATCATCGCCACCAGAGAGAGAGAGACTGACCTGCTATCTCTGTGAGCGACTGTTGCTTGCCCCCTAGCTCCGTTGTCAGGTACTCGGGATCGACGTGTTCGTGAAGAGACTGCAGAGTGTCGTGGACGTGCATGCGATCCAACACTTTGCTCTTGACTACAGACTTGATCATCGCCACCAGAGAGAGAGAGACTGACCTGCTATCTCTGTGAGCGACTGTTGCTTGCCCCCTAGCTCCGCTGTCAGGTACTCGGGATCGACGTGTTCGTGAAGAGACTGCAGAGTGTCGTGGACGTGCATGCGATCCAACACTTTGCTCTTGACTACAGACTTGATCATCGCCACCAGAGAGAGAGAGACTGACCTGCTATCTCTGTGAGCGACTGTTGCTTGCCCCCTAGCTCCGCTGTCAGGTACTCGGGATCGACGTGTTCGTGAAAAGACTGCAGAGTGTCGTGGACGTGCATGCGATCCAACACTTTGCTCTCGACTACAGACTTGATCATCGCCACCAGAGAGAGAGAGAGACTGACCTGCTATCTCTGTGAGCGACTGTTGCTTGCCCCCTAGCTCCGCTGTCAGGTACTCGGGATCGACGTGTTCGTGAAGAGACTGCAGAGTGTCGTGGACGTGCATGCGATCCAACACTTTGCTCTTGACTACAGACTTGATCATCGCCACCAGAGAGAGAGAGACTGACCTGCTATCTCTGTGAGCGACTGTTGCTTGCCCCCTAGCTCCGCTGTCAGGTACTCGGGATCGACGTGTTCGTGAAAAGACTGCAGAGTGTCGTGGACGCGCATGCGATCCAACACTTTGCTCTCGACTACAGACTTGATCATCGCCACCAGAGAGAGAGAGACTGACCTGCTATCTCTGTGAGCGACTGTTGCTTGCCCCCTAGCTCCGCTGTCAGGTACTCGGGATCGACGTGTTCGTGAAGAGACTGCAGAGTGTCGTGGACGTGCATGCGATCCAACACTTTGCTCTTGACTACAGACTTGATCATCGCCACCAAAGAGAGAGAGACTGACCTGCTATCTCTGTGAGCGACTGTTGCTTGCCCCCTAGCTCCGCTGTCAGGTACTCGGGATCGACGTGTTCGTGAAGAGACTGCAGAGTGTCGTGGACGTGCATGCGATCCAACACTTTGCTCTTGACTACAGACTTGATCATCGCCACCAGAGAGAGAGAGACTGACCTGCTATCTCTGTGAGCGACTGTTGCTTGCCCCCTAGCTCCGCTGTCAGGTACTCGGGATCGACGTGTTCGTGAAGAGACTGCAGAGTGTCGTGGACGTGCATGCGATCCAACACTTTGCTCTTGACTACAGACTTGATCATCGTCACCAGAGAGAGAGAGACTGACCTGCTATCTCTGTGAGCGACTGTTGCTTGCCCCCTAGCTCCGCTGTCAGGTACTCGGGATCGACGTGTTCGTGAAGAGACTGCAGAGTGTCGTGGACGTGCATGCGATCCAACACTTTGCTCTTGACTACAGACTTGATCATCGTCACCAGAGAGAGAGAGACTGACCTGCTATCTCTGTGAGCGACTGTTGCTTGCCCCCTAGCTCCGCTGTCAGGTACTCGGGATCGACGTGTTCGTGAAGAGACTGCAGAGTGTCGTGGACGTGCATGCGATCCAACACTTTGCTCTTGACTACAGACTTGATCATCGCCACCAGAGAGAGAGAGACTGACCTGTTATCTCTGTGAGCGACTGCTGCTTGCCCCCTAGCTCCGCTGTCAGGTACTCGGGATCGACGTGTTCGTGAAGAGACTGCAGAGTGTCGTGGACGTGCATGCGATCCAACACTTTGCTCTTGACTACAGACTTGATCATCGTCACCAGAGAGAGAGAGACTGACCTGCTATCTCTGTGAGCGACTGTTGCTTGCCCCCTAGCTCCGCTGTCAGGTACTCGGGATCGACGTGTTCGTGAAGAGACTGCAGAGTGTCGTGGACGTGCATGCGATCCAACACTTTGCTCTTGACTACAGACTTGATCATCGCCACCAGAGAGAGAGAGACTGACCTGCTATCTCTGTGAGCGACTGTTGCTTGCCCCCTAGCTCCGCTGTCAGGTACTCGGGATCGACGTGTTCGTGAAGAGACTGCAGAGTGTCGTGGACGTGCATGCGATCCAACACTTTGCTCTTGACTACAGACTTGATCATCGCCACCAGAGAGAGAGAGACTGACCTGCTATCTCTGTGAGCGACTGTTGCTTGCCCCCTAGCTCCGCTGTCAGGTACTCGGGATCGACGTGTTCGTGAAGAGACTGCAGAGTGTCGTGGACGTGCATGCGATCCAACACTTTGCTCTTGACTACAGACTTGATCATCGCCACCAGAGAGAGAGAGACTGACCTGCTATCTCTGTGAGCGACTGCTGCTTGCCCCCTAGCTCCGCTGTCAGGTACTCGGGATCGACGTGTTCGTGAAGAGACTGCAGAGTGTCGTGGACGTGCATGCGATCCAACACTTTGCTCTTGACTACAGACTTGATCATCGCCACCAGAGAGAGAGAGACTGACCTGCTATCTCTGTGAGCGACTGTTGCTTGCCCCCTAGCTCCGTTGTCAGGTACTCGGGATCGACGTGTTCGTGAAGAGACTGCAGAGTGTCGTGGACGTGCATGCGATCCAACACTTTGCTCTTGACTACAGACTTGATCATCGCCACCAGAGAGAGAGAGACTGACCTGCTATCTCTGTGAGCGACTGTTGCTTGCCCCCTAGCTCCGCTGTCAGGTACTCGGGATCGACGTGTTCGTGAAGAGACTGCAGAGTGTCGTGGACGTGCATGCGATCCAACACTTTGCTCTTGACTACAGACTTGATCATCGCCACCAGAGAGAGAGAGACTGACCTGCTATCTCTGTGAGCGACTGTTGCTTGCCCCCTAGCTCCGCTGTCAGGTACTCGGGATCGACGTGTTCGTGAAGAGACTGCAGAGTGTCGTGGACGTGCATGCGATCCAACACTTTGCTCTTGACTACAGACTTGATCATCGCCACCAGAGAGAGAGAGACTGACCTGCTATCTCTGTGAGCGACTGTTGCTTGCCCCCTAGCTCCGCTGTCAGGTACTCGGGATCGACGTGTTCGTGAAAAGACTGCAGAGTGTCGTGGACGTGCATGCGATCCAACACTTTGCTCTTGACTACAGACTTGATCATCGCCACCAGAGAGAGAGAGACTGACCTGCTATCTCTGTGAGCGACTGTTGCTTGCCCCCTAGCTCCGCTGTCAGGTACTCGGGATCGACGTGTTCGTGAAGAGACTGCAGAGTGTCGTGGACGTGCATGCGATCCAACACTTTGCTCTTGACTACAGACTTGATCATCGCCACCAGAGAGAGAGAGACTGACCTGCTATCTCTGTGAGCGACTGCTGCTTGCCCCCTAGCTCCGCTGTCAGGTACTCGGGATCGACGTGTTCGTGAAGAGACTGCAGAGTGTCGTGGACGTGCATGCGATCCAACACTTTGCTCTTGACTACAGACTTGATCATCGCCACCAGAGAGAGAGAGACTGACCTGCTATCTCTGTGAGCGACTGTTGCTTGCCCCCTAGCTCCGCTGTCAGGTACTCGGGATCGACGTGTTCGTGAAGAGACTGCAGAGTGTCGTGGACGTGCATGCGATCCAACACTTTGCTCTTGACTACAGACTTGATCATCGCCACCAGAGAGAGAGAGACTGACCTGCTATCTCTGTGAGCGACTGCTGCTTGCCCCCTAGCTCCGCTGTCAGGTACTCGGGATCGACGTGTTCGTGAAGAGACTGCAGAGTGTCGTGGACGTGCATGCGATCCAACACTTTGCTCTTGACTACAGACTTGATCATCGCCACCAGAGAGAGAGAGACTGACCTGCTATCTCTGTGAGCGACTGTTGCTTGCCCCCTAGCTCCGCTGTCAGGTACTCGGGATCGACGTGTTCGTGAAGAGACTGCAGAGTGTCGTGGACGTGCATGCGATCCAACACTTTGCTCTTGACTACAGACTTGATCATCGCCACCAGAGAGAGAGAGACTGACCTGCTATCTCTGTGAGTGACTGTTGCTTGCCCCCTAGCTCCGCTGTCAGGTACTCGGGATCGACGTGTTCGTGAAGAGACTGCAGAGTGTCGTGGACGTGCATGCGATCCAACACTTTGCTCTTGACTACAGACTTGATCATCGCCACCAGAAGACTGATGAAGTTGGGACCGTTGACGAGGTGGATGGCGTGCACGCGATGTCGAAATGCTTTCTAGAAGACAAGTAACACAGGAAGTAATAAGATTCAAGAGTGGGGAGAATTTGTAGATCGACAGTGCTTGTTCGGTCACCGTTAGGACCGTTAGGGTTAGGAGTCAGGTTAGGACCAACTTTGGTTTAGGTATCTATCGAGAGATCATGAGGATGTAGCTAATTAATTAATTTGGCGTTATAATTCCACACCAAATAGACCAAAGTCAGCTTCCACTAATCATAGGTAGTTCGTCCAAAGTCGGTTCTCTCCGGACGCGAATATTTTCTGGCACAGACTTCGTAATTGGGAGGAAAAATTATTGTTTAAAACTCCAGTTTAACATTTCTTTAGAGTTAAATATGGTTAATAGAACTAGATTATGTTTTTCAAAGTATTCCATGTGGGCACTGCGACGGAATTGGAGTATAGTGACAACCTTTTAGATAGAACAACATGTATCCTATACACATAAATCACAGGTATAATTATTTAAACAAGTGCGTTATCAGAGTTTTTATCACCATCAATAATTCTTCCATTTCAGAAGTATTTGCAGAAAAAATATCGCTACCTGTTGAATGACACGTCTAGGCTCATAATTATTATATTTAATTTCTTCATTACTGAAATCTTATTTCGTATTAAACATTTAAAATGAAATATTTTCTTCTTCTCCACTTGTGTTCACTCACCAGCAGATAAACTTCAAACTTCTTGATCTGAGCCACGGAGATTCTGGACAGATGCGACATGGTGAAGTGCTTGAAATCGAAGATGATAATCTCTCGGATGTTCAGCACCTGGGAGAAGTAATCATTGACAGTTAGGAATCATCATGTTACAATAAACAGGTTATCTTTTAGAATATATGAACGATGTTGTTCACAGTGTTTTATATAATACTAGGTCATCAAATAACATATCAATATCTAGAAAAAACAAGTCAAGGACACAAAAATCTGTATTTAACAGTGGTATTCAACTTTATAATAGATTATGTAGAAAGGTAAAAGAAGAAGAAAATATTGAAATGTTGAACATTTTATGTACTTCATTTGTTTATAATGAATTTCCTGTTTTGTAAATGTATATTGTAATGAAAAATAGCTTTCAAGCTAAATAAATAAATAAATAAATAAATAAAATAAAATAAAAATAAATAAATAAAAACACCCCAAGTGTGATTCACAACAGTCAAGTGTTAGCGGTATCATTCTCTGTGGAATAATCTGAACTCTGAAAGTTGAAGCATAAGTTTTTTTAAATTCCATCAAAAACTGATTTTCATGAACTGTAATGTTCATGTAGTTCCTGTGAACTGGGATGTAATGTTGATGTTGAGGCAATTTTGTACAATTGTTCGTCATCATAAAGAGGTATGCTTCTTTCAGGAAAAGTCAAACTTTTATTCAAACTGACTCAATTTTAACTTTTTTGAGGGCGGAATAAAAGTTATCTAAACTGTATAAAACTAATACCAACACATTTTTCAGTGCTCGGATTTTAGCGGAGCTGAAAACGTTCAGCTCAACAAACAAATATATAAAGCAAAGATTTGAACCATAAGAGGCCTGGGGAAGCGAACGAAAACGCACTGTTCTAAGTAGAGGTCATAATGAACTCAAGTATGCGGCATTATTTAGTCTATTAGGCTGTAATGGGTCGTTACCATCTGATTTTTTTGTTTAAATATTTAGTGGGAAGACAAAATGTATAAAAAAAGGCTCTGATGAACCGTGCGATTCCGAATAGACCACTTTAAAAATTATCTTTGTGGCTCTGCTTTTTAACAAAAATCATATGCAGTTTGATTTCCAGGTCCCCTTGTAATGGGTTTCAACAATGGGTAACCCATTACAAGGGGACCTGGAAATCAAATTGCATATGATTTTTGTTAAAAAGCAGAGCCACAAAGATAATTTTTAAAGTGGTCTATACGATTCGGTGCAATGTTAATCCATATGGCTGTGAATCGTACACGGGCAGAATCCGTAATTTGTAAGTTATAGAATAACTGCCCAGCGCCCTGATTCTATAACTCCATTGCGACCGCTTAGCAATTATTTCAATGTTAATCCTTATGAAAGAAATTGCTAAGCGATCGCAATGGAGTTATAGAATCCCACCTCAGGTGGAGACGCTCGTCAGTTAGTTTCAGTTAGTTTTCGATGGAGCTCAGATTTGCCTCGACCACTTCTGAATGTTGGTCACCTCGTGTCTGGCGAGAGTGACGTCAGCCATCATGCAGGCGAGCTTGATGAAGTTGTCGAAGGAGTATTTGGCGGGATCCAGACTGCTGTGGCCAATCAGAACCACGCGATGTCCTTCCTTCGTCAAGCGAGGAACAGCGCCAGCGAGACTGAAAGTAGTTGATACATTTTGTCAGAGTTGGGTTGTAACTTCACGATAGCGTGTAACTTTTTGTGTAGCTTTTGGGGTACAAGTGACTTTTCATCTTCAGTAACTTTGTGAGATACTAAGCTACAATTTTAGAGTAACTTCTAACTTAATTTTCGTTACTTCAAAGTTACTTTTAGGTGAAATATTAATTTGACAAATATACTAATATTTTGGTGGAATTTTATAGTCTGCAAACTCCCTATCACTTGAGAGAAAATTCAAACCCAAGTTTTAATATATTTTACATTTCTAACAAGTTATTACTATACGTTCCGTAATGTTGTAAACTCACACCAGATCCATGATGGTCTGAATGTCCGCCCCCATCGGATCTCTGTTGTGGAAGTACTCACACCAGATCCATGATGGTCTGAATGTCCGCCCCCATCGGATCTCTGTTATGGAAGTACTCACACTAGATCCATGATGGTCTGAATGTCCGCCCCCATCGGATCTCTGTTGTGGAAGAACTCACACTAGATCCATGATGGTCTGAATGTCCGCCCCCATCGGATCTCTGTTATGGAAGTACTCACACTAGGTCCATGATGGTCTGAATGTCCGCCCCCATCGGATCTCTGTTGTGGAAGTACTCACACCAGATCCATGATTGTCTGAATGTCCGCCCCCATCGGATCTCTGTTGTGGAAGTACTCACACCAGATCCATGATGGTCTGAATGTCCGCCCCCATCGGATCTCTGTTGTGGAAGTACTCACACTAGGTCCATGATGGTCTGAATGTCCGCCCCCATCGGATCTCTGTTGTGGAAGTACTCACACTAGGTCCATGATGGTCTGAATGTCCGCCCCCATCGGATCTCTGTTGTGGAAGTACTCACACTAGGTCCATGATGGTCTGAATGTCCGCCCCCATCGGATCTCTGTTGTGGAAGTACTCACACCAGATCCATGATGGTCTGAATGTCCGCCCCCATCGGATCTCTGTTGTGGAAGTACTCACACTAGGTCCATGATGGTCTGAATGTCCGCCCCCATCGGATCTCTGTTGTGGAAGTACTCACACCAGATCCATGATGGTCTGAATGTCCGCCCCCATCGGATCTCTGTTGTGGAAGTACTCACACTAGGTCCATGATGGTCTGAATGTCCGCCCCCATCGGATCTCTGTTGTGGAAGTACTCACACTAGGTCCATGATGGTCTGAATGTCCGCCCCCATCGGATCTCTGTTGTGGAAGAACTCAGGCTGAGCTGACTTGATGGTGAAGAATGAGTCCAGAGCTTCTTTTGTTCGCTCCAAACTGAATTTACTTCGCAGCAGCATGGACCGAATCAATAAGTCATCTGGAAGTAAGTCAGCGTTTAGGTTAGTGTAAATATCATTGTATAAACAACAACACAAATAATACGTAATGGTAAAAACTAGAGGAATCCTGCTCGTGACGTCACAAGGGTAGAAAAATTGAGGTTGAGAGGGTTATGGAAATGTGTCAAAGCTATAAATAATAGATAAATAATATTTCTCAGATGAATATTTAACTTGAAAATGTGTAAAAATAAATATTTCGTGTCATTACTAACTATGTTATTAATTAAATATCTTTCTTTCATAAATAATCACTCTAAATTTGAACTTAGGATTGCCGCTGTCAGATTTGTTTATTCCCTATACCTTTGTATAGGTTACTATGGCAACCATTTCTCACGCAGGATGCCTATTGTCACAAGATATTTAACAATATTAACATCATATTTAGAGGAAAGGGTTTTTGTCGCTCATTGAAAAAACGACTTTTGTTCAGAAATGTCTCGAAACCGAATCCTTCCATGTGTTGTGTTGACCTTTTCGGACTCACTCTGAATGTTCTGCGGCAGATGCGGCTGCTGGACGAGCCACTGCTTTATCAGCGCCACATCTTGGTCCACGCGCTGCTTGCTGGTGGCGAACTTCTCAACTAGTCGCTGCCAGTCAGTCTCAGTGACGGCTGCGAACAAACTGGATGCCATCTGAAATCCAGCGGGAATTACGGAAGAATTACCGAAGTCTTATTTTTTAACAAATGTAATTTTTGTCGGGGAAATTTTGCATACATTTTGATTCATCAGTAAAATGTTCCGTGAAACCCCAGGAGACATGAATGATTTTCCGACAAGAAATTAAAAATAATGTCAGGTTAATTGTTTAATTTTTTATATTGCTAATTATCGTTATGATATAAATACATTTTTATTGTAAGAAAGAATACATTTTTAGCCTGGGGGAAAATATGTATTGGACATGGAAGAGCTAAATTTTTTAAAATATGTAAAAATCTCCTTCGATCGTGATTCTTATCAAGTGAAATATAATAATAAGGCATCATTTTGCATACGAAATAGATCTGTTCTCCCTCTTCATGGATTTCTTTTATGTTTGATTTTCGATTTTCAATAATTTTTGCCTGGCTCCGCTGTAAAACAATTAACTGCTAAACTATGGCCATCACAAGAACTCGAATTAGCAATTTGAATTTTCGGAGAAAGCAAAACTGGATTTGGTGAACTAGAAACAAGATCGCTATTCAGTGAGAGTATCGAGAGCATTACGCCACTCTTACGGTTTCTTCTCACGGTCTGCGTTTTGTCAAGTCCATTCATTGTGTCTATTGACACAATGAATTTCGTGTCTATTACAATCGATCTGAAATTTTGCACACATACTAATGTCAAACGGTATCGTGTGTTGTTATTTTTAAATAAAACTATGTGATTGGTTGAAAATTGAAAAAATGGAGCCGTATTGCCGCTTCAAATTTGGTATGTTCATTGGGATCAAAATGTTATGATTTTTTTAGTCATGATAAATCTCTCGAGAACTTCAAGCGTTATTGAATTTTTTTACACATAAGTATTTTATAATGGTTTGGAAATATTTGAAATATTTCTTCATATAATGTTTGACGTAAATTAAAACTGCATCTTGGACGCGTTTGATGAGATCGTTTTCCTCTTTATCCAAGGTCAATTATTATAGAGCAGCAACTTTCTCATACACAATACAAAGACTCGCTCAACAACGCGTTACACAGAGCGTTTTATATGGCAATTAAAATCTAATAGGGACAGATGCTGTCATTAAATAAGTAGTAACAAGTAATCATCCTTATCTTATTTGATAACAATTCTGTCTCTCCTTTTACTACCTTTCTTTCACAACTGTATTCAAAATACGACTGAACTGTCCCCCAGTAAAATGAACGCGATTGAGATCTGTTACCATAGCAACCAGAGTAATACAACACCATATTGAATGAAACGACGCAACACTCACTGTGAAGAAGTATTTGCTGCCGCCTGGTCGAACACTCACTGACGAGCCAAGACAAGAGCTGGTTGTTAAATAAACTGCTTTTACTCCTGAGAAGGATTTTGCGTGGTTTCGCACAATATTCTTCACGCACAGTTCAAAACCCACTTGTTGCATTTCATTCGTCGATGTAATTAGCCAGGTGCAAAGAGTGCTCAATACATTTCATATTTTATTTTATGATCCGCAATAAAAATTCTTCGTTTCAGTTTCCAAGGTGTTCGGATGTCTAAAGTCCATTAGTTGTGTTCTAAAACACAAGAAAGTAGAACACTCGTTGAAAATGCACCTTGTATAAAATAAGAAAATAAAGAAATTCAATATTTGAAAGAAGAGTGAAAAATTAAATCAAATTATTTATACATTATGAAAATGTTATGATCTGATATCCCACAAATAAGTGATACGAAATGGAGCCATTTCTGGCAAGATGGCTACTATCAGGTCCACATATTAATTTGTTTGTTTTTACATTTCGTGTTTCCATAAAGCAGTGAAAAAAAAATGAAATTGATATTAAGCTATAAATTTACTTTCTTGGCCATAACAAACAACTAGATCATATATTTGTATTTATATTTATGCAAATGCGCCCTTGATAGCCGCCATTTACCTAGTTGCACAAAATCCACCAGAGGTCAGCTGTGTTCCTTATTTCTCGAATTGCAAAAGTAGATTCAAATATTTAGTTTAAATTCAATGTATACCTGTTTGTAGCATTATAATGGATTGACAATCGGTAATGAAAAATGCACGTCCCTTTTCCAATTTGTTTACCAAGAAATTGTCTTTATGCTGAATAGAACATGAAATATATGAGGAATTTCTAAATTCGCGAGAGCCAAAATCCTCAACAAACAGATTATTTATATTTATGACTGAGTGATATCACTAAAATAGTTCCCTGGAGAATAATTCTTATTTTTGCTTTCTCTCGATATTTGCAATAGGCCCATATAGTGGTATTCAGCAGTGGCAATACAACAACAACCGGTGGTTAATGTGTGAGCTCGTGCTATCTTAATTGCCATCTTATGTGCTTATTAACATAATCATAATTGTAAATGTACCATTTGTTAAGGATAAAACAATTATTACTGTTTACTATGAAAACGCTCTGTGTAACGCGTTGATGAGCGAGCACCGACACGGGCGACATCGCCAATCGAGCACGATCCATTCAATCAAAGATAACTAACTACATTATTACAAACTTTTCTTGCAACTTTCCATAAACACTCTGGATCAATTAAGTAACAGAATAGTGTACCTACTGATACTTTCCATCAAAATCCTAAAATAAATTATTTTAGATAGGTACCTATGTACCTATGTTTATTGATACCTACATTAATGACTAGGTACATTATGTATTTCAATATAGGCAATATGATCCACTAATCAACATAATATCTGTATTTCATTGAAACTGAGAATAGCCATCTATACTTTGCCACACTTCGCTACATAGAGCAACCCAGAATGCAGTGGAATTTCTGTTTTGAAGTGTCATTTCTGAGAGTTTGAAAACTTTAAAATGTCAATAAGTGCATAATTTCTCTACTGGTAGGGCTTAAAATTTATTAAATAATTGAAAATGATAATCTTAATAGACATGCAAAATTTGAACTTGATCTGACAATTTTTATTTTCGACCAATAAAAAGATAAGATTTTAAATGTTAATTTTTGAACCAGTCAAAGGGCAGTGATCAAAAAAATCCCAGGCTAAATAAGAATTTTGTTAGCATGTGTGCAAAATTTCAGCTCGATCGAAGAAAAAATGTGACCTACAGTGTCGGGAAAAACAAAAAAAAAAAAAACAGAGGAACAGAGAAAATGTCCAAAAGAGCCGAATGGAGACGCTCACTCAATAACATTGTTCTTACTTTCGCATTATCCGGTGGTTTGGTGATTCCTTTCACAATTCCAGATCTGGTATTTCCGGATGTTGGGGCGATACACTCATACAGTTTCCCGGATCAAGCTGACATTTACCGTACTTCACCGTTCATTTGTCTCGTTGGCAATATTGATTATGTATATTTTTTGTTTACTAATTAAAAGCGAAGTCATAACGATATTATATATTAATTTATTAAAGCTAAATAACATTAAAAAATATATTCCCTCCCCCTCTCCCCCTCCCCATCTTCGGATGCATCATCGATGAAAATATAGAGCACTAAACCACTAATGTGGCATAATACAAACGATTTAACACTTTTTTTTGAAATTTAAAATACCAATCATTATTTATATAAAAGATTTAGAAGTTTAACATTTGAATGATTTGAACTATACCTAGGGCAGAAGTTCCAGAAAAAAATTGCTGAAATGTTCTATAGCTACTACATTTATCTCATTGACGAATAACAAGAACTATACAATAATAGGTACACACATTACAATGGGCTTGTTCACGCAAAGCTCAGCATAGATGGCGCCACTATGTTAAGTGCTTTAATCCGATGCTAGCGATCCTGGTGAGAGCAAATGGCAGTGAACAAGCCCATTAATCGTGTAAAGACTCCAAATGCCCCAAAACTCTTCAGCGGACTTGAGACGACCATGGTTGACAAAATATACTCTAGGTTAGTGCAAATTTATTCCTTGAAGATCTGGAAAAATCTCCAAAGCTTGCTTTTGATGAGCCTAGAATAGAAATACCAAAATTATAAATGTAAAAAATATATTCATAAAGGTACACCAAACAAATTAAAAAACTAGATTCAAATGAAACGGATTGGCTGAAAAAGATTCGATAGCATCATCCTATGAAGTCTATGCAAACTCGCCAGATGATCTCTGTGATGATCAAACTCATATTTTGCATGGTCATTAAGACCAACATTGTCTCTTATGTTACACATTTTCATCTCAATCAGTTAAGAACGTATAAACATATTGACAGTTTTAATAGCTGTCAGAAATGAAGTATATAGACATAAATGTTTTCCAGTGCCAATTGAATTGAATCTGATTTGCTTATGTACCAGGGTACTTAGATGCTGTTTTCAAGTTTCGATGAAAATCATACTTTCATGTTGATTGAGTGGATAATTTTTCAATTCAATATGGATGTATAGTTTGTTTTCTGTGCGTTGTGTACGCATTTCCGGTTCGAGAATGTGCACGTACCCGTGCTCGCTCATCAACGCGTTACACTGAGCGTTTTCCTAGTTGATATATGGATGCATACTTGAATACGACTGCGCGCGGCTTCTGTTTTGAATGAGGCCGCGTCATCGCTGTGGTCGAGAGCCATGGCGTTGAATACTCCCGAGTTGTCAATCCAGAAGAAATAACACGCTGAACACGCAATGACTGCTCGGTCCATTCAACCAGAGATGGGCACTATCAAAGATACAAGTATCTTTGATAGTATCTTTGATACTTTTCTTGGAGTCAGTATCAAATATCAATTATCAATTTATATTCAAAATAGTATCAAGTATCTTTTTACCGAAAAGATACTTTTGATGCTTTGGAATTTTGGACTAAAATGTTTCAGTTTAGAACCTCATGTTTTTTTTCTAGGAATCCCTTCCGCCCATACATACCCTTTTTTCACCCAACCCCTAAGAACACTTTTGTCAATGATCTGCCCCTCCCTCACCTTGACCAAATTCTTCCTCAGAAGCGGTATCAAAGTATCTCTGATAAAATATCTTTGATACAATTTTTGATACTTGATACTTTGATACTATCAAAGTATCTTTTGATATTTTGATACTATATCAAAGTATCTTTTGATACTTTGATACTATTACCAATTGATACTCAAATTTAATTAAGTATCAAGTATCAAGTATCTATTTGAAAATTTTAAGAGTATCAGTATCTTGTATCTTGATACTTTTTCCAAGTATCTCTGCCCATCTCTGCAGTCAACAGGGTGAGCAATAATAGGGAACTCTCTCTAGTGTGGTGGAAGTATATAAACACGTGAAACATTGAAAGTACACAAATGGCAAACAAAAGACAAATCTGGGATAAATAGTCATGAAAATATCTTATTATTCAAAGTCGGTATAAATCGAGTACATTTTGCGACTGCGCGAAAACGGGTCAGTGACGTCTAAAGGCAGTTAAATCGTGGTTCAGGTCGCAAATAACATTGCTGTTTACGTCATCAATCAACTCGGTCTAGCAAGGCAAGGCGAGAAATTATTAATGAAAATGTCGGACTATAAAAGTGAAACAAATGATTCTATTGGTTATAATATTTTTATTTTTTTTTCATTTTATAGAGAGTTGCCTATTTGCCAGAAAAACTAGATAGTTAAGATATCTAGAATATTATAGTAAAGTTGATAAACTTAATCATGTACCTACCCTTCCTTAAAGACATGTATATCTTTCCAAAGATAAATAAAAAATACTACTTTTTATTTGTACATTACATAAATACAAATATCTTGAAATCTTGAATCTATTATTAAAGTTGAGGTGAAAGAGGTTTGTTTGTATAGAAATTATTGGAATCGGCGCAGCATCTTGCCTCTCGACTGAGGGAAATCTCCTCAGTCCTTATCGCTTTCCTCAGTCTTCGTGGTTTCACTCAGTCGAGAGCGAGTCACTCAGTCGGTTACGCAGCGTTACGCAGCGTGAAACATTTTCTATTTTATTGTATTGCCGCATGCAGTATGAAATTTAATTTTAAAAATGTGCCAAATGATAACCCTAAGTTTGTCTTTTATCTAATCATGATTAAAATGTGAGATTAATTGGTTAAGAGGCAAACGGAAGCGAACGGGAATCGCACGGTTCGTCAGAGCGGTTTTTTGAAATTTTGTCTTCCCACTAAATAATTTAAAAAAAACAGATAGTAACGACCCATTACAGCGTTATAGACTAAATAATGCCGCACACTGGAGTTAATTATGACCTCTGGTACGACCTCAAAGTGTTAAATACGATATTTGAAGTAAAATAATCGTATTTAACACTTTGAGGTCACACCAAAGGTCATAAAATACTCCAGTGTGGGGCATTATTTAGTCTATTGGGCTGTTATGGGTCGTTACTATCTGGTTTTTTAAAATTATTTAGTGGGAAGACAAAATTAAAAAAAAACGCTCTGACGAACCATGCGATTTCCGTTCGCTTCCGTTTGCCTCTTAAATTAGGTCTCCGATCGTATCGGAAATTTCATTGTTTTGCTCACCCACTTAGGTAAGAAACAATTTTTCTCTCTCAATTTTCGAGAACGGCCGAGCGCTTGAGGCCGCCTTACTCTAGAGAGCCTATATATATCATTTCATTTAAGAGAGTCGCCATTCAAATGCTTATCGATGATTGGCTTACAACTTTCCCATTGTTGGGTGACGTCAATGACTGTGCCAAGACGTCACTGCGGCCGCCATGAGTGATCCAACCAATCAGAGCCGTGCCAAGGCAAAAACAGGCTAACAGCTGATATTGTTTATGTGTCATGACGGACTTTTTTGTGATTATGAAGTGCTTTTCTGTTCTTCTTCACGTAATTAAATTGTCACCAGCATTGTGATATCACTATATTCTAATTATTAGTGAAAATAGTTTATGTGAAATTAAGATAGCTTTATTGATCAATACAGAGATTGTTTAGTTTATCAGATTTTACCTCACCCAATAGGTCGTACATAACCAAAACAAGATTTTTCCAGCTGGATAGTAGGAAGTTTTATTATGTTTCTTGGCAATTAATACGATAGGTACCTACCTAGTAGTTAAATGCAAGCTAGGTACTCTTATATTATATTCTTGATTATTTCCTTCCGTAAATTTAAGATGTACCTATGTATGAAAGCAAATAGCAGTTATCCTTCGTCAGGGCAGGATGATAAAGCTGGTACCTACCTATTCCCATCGCAAATTTACCTTTCCTTCAACTTTCATATTAAGGCTGGCTTCTGAGCCTTGAAATCATGCCTGTCTGATCGGCCTTGGGCTGCAAGAACCAGAGTGAGGCCAGGTTTCTGATGAAAAATTTTCCCAAGAAACCGGCCAAAGGGAAAAATGGTCTTCGTTTGTCAACCGACCTGGATGGAAGCCACAAAACAAGTCATACCTGTGTGGGGTTATTAGGTACTAGTACCTTACAAAATTCTAATTGTCTAAGGAGACATTCTTTCAACACTATGCTAACTTAGAAATGGTTGATTAGTCATTTCAAAGCTTTAACGCTGCCAAAAAATAAATTGAAAGATACCTAATTAGTTAGCAGGTAGGTACCTAACTAATTTGAAGTGAACTTACATAGCTTCATGTAGAAGCTGAGGCGACTAAACGCTCAAATTACAACTTTCGGATCTAGTCTACAATCAATTGGGAGCTTTTGAAACCGTTGGCTATCTGATTCATCCATCCCCATGCTGGGAGCGGACAGGAAGCCCGGAGTGCAGTACGCAGACATCGGTGGCATGGACATGCAGAAGCAGGAGATCAGACAGGCCGTGGAGCTGTCGTTAATGCACTACTAGCTGTACAAGCAGATCGGCATCGACTCGCCACGAGGCGTCCTGCATGCGGCAAGACCATGCTGGCCAAGGTATTCACTCATCACACCACCGTCGCGGTCATCCGTGTGATGGGCTCAGAGTTCATGCAGAAGAACTTTGGCAAGGGTCCGCGAATGGTGCGCAACTTGTTCTACCTTGCCAAAGAGAATTCCCCCCCCCCCCCCCCCCCCCGATCATCTTCATTGACAAGACTGCGAGTGCGACTAAGTGATTCGACCTGCAGACGGGAGTGGACAGGGAGGTGCAGCGCATCCTGCTTGAACACCTAGATCAGATGGACAGGTTTGATCCGAACACCAACTTCAAGGTTGTGATGGCGATGACTCTATCATTATATTGACAGTATCTACTATAAATTCCAATGTGACAATTAAACTTCTACTTTTGGGCTGAACAAATTCTACTTATTTTCTGCTAAGTAACTAATTATTATTCCATAATCTTATTCAATGATAATTATATTTATTTTGGAAGCCAAACTAAAGTCTACAAATGATTTTGATTTAAATTATACCAGTTTCATATAGGTATCAAAAAAGAAATCATGTGCAGAACTGGAGACAACAATCTCTGTTTCGACGAGAGTAGAAGGTTGGTACCTAGTAGAGGTGACTGTGTGAGTGACTTGAGTCGTGACTCACGAATTAAAGCGTGAGTGTGCACCGTCAGAAAAATGCCGTGCGTGAGCGTGCAATATTTTGACTCGCCCGTGTATCGTGACACAAGGAAAAGTTAGATAATCCAAAAAAATTCCTTGTTCCTGATGTGTTCAACTTGAGCATGCGTGACCAGCAATCTTCCTTGTATATTTTTGTATAGTATGTGTGTGGGTTTTTAGACTTATTTTCTTACACAGATAGTGAAGACTCAGATGTCGAGTCTAGACTCTAGACAATAAGCACACCTAAGCAGTTTCCATCAGGCAAGGGATGTTATGTTTATCTGCAATGCATAGAGTAGGACTTAGAAGCATCTCGGCTTCGCAAATCAGTAGGTACCTATGAGTGTTGTTTCAGCAGGAGACAGCGTTTATCAGGGACCCGAACCTTTATTAATAAAGGTTCCGGTTCCACAATTTTACATTATAAAGGTTCCGGTTCCGGTTCTTAAACAAATATTCTTAAAGGTTCGGTTCCGGTTCCTGCATAAAGGTTCCGGGTTCCGGTTCTCAAATTTTAAATCAAACTAGATTATAACACTTCAGAATTATGTCAAATTTAATGGAATTATTGGATTTGTAATATGTATGTAATATGCGTACACAGAAGTCACAGGATGGTGCGCAGACTAAATTTCTCAGAGTCAGAAGAGACAGTGGCGGCAATTTTCTCCATAAGACGGCGTAAACATTCATTTTGCCAGAGCTTCATAATTGTCAGCAATGCAGTTCTCATCGCAGTAGTCAGATTCAAAAATTGAAAACTCGAGCATCATTTGAAAATGAAGGAGTTTCAAGAATTAAAAAAAGTCTACAAAAAATACTAATAGAAATTGTATCAAAAAATAAAACTTTTTACAACTTTGCGAATAATATTCTTTGAAAATATCATAATATTAATATCCAAGTGTTAAAAAATTGAATCATACTTGTTTCTTTTATTAAAAGAATGAACCTTAAAGAACCTTTAACGTGGCTCAACCGATCGAACATTCCAAAATAATTATTTTTTGAAATTACCATCATGAATTACTTTTTCCAACATTTGAACTCTATTTAAGTATAAACAAATAATAAAATGTCATTTAACTTGCAATTCCTGTCTTACAGCGAGGTTTAAAATTATTGCCTTCCGAGAATGAAGAAAACTTTAACACAGGAGGTATAGGAAAATCATTGCGTTTTTGACTTATAACTTCTAAAATAGCACACGTTGGTATTGTTTTCAATTTTTTCTCTAATAGGATATCCATATATCTACCAGAAAAAAAGTTTTTTGATCAAAGTTGGGACTACATAAAAATTAGATCTTCATTATTAGCCTAAATGTGACACGATTTTACTTGTCTGCCATAAGATAACATGGGGAAGAAAACTCAATTTATCTCAAAAACTAGACACGAGAAGTGTTTAATTTTTTCAGGGATTGTGTATGGCATGATTATCAATAAATAGACAAAAAATTATGAAAATCTGAGACCATGCCCGATTGGATGAGCCACCTTAAGAACCTAATTGATTATAAAGGTTCGAGTTCCGGTTCTTGGGGAAAAAAGTATAACAGTTCCGGTTCCGGTTCTGGTTCCAAAATTATAAAGGTTCATACCGGTTCTAGGTTCCGGTTCGGGTCCCTGGCGTGTATCATGGCTTACTCTAGTAGTGCTCTTTCCAAAAATGTTATTGAACAATTAGCAATAAAAAAATCAGATGGACTAGTGTTAGAAGAACACAGCTCCAGAAAAAGTGAAGTATGGAAAAACTTAAAATTAGGTATTTTTGATCAAAGGTAAACGCGAACCTTTTGCTTATTGTGTGAAGTGTCGGGGTGTGGTTACTTACATGCCTAAAATCGGGACTGGTAGCTTACAAAGACAAAAAAGTGCCAGAGTTCCAATCCAGGCCATCGTTTGGCCTGGATTTGCAGCTAGAACTCCGACACCTTTTGCAAAGGGTGTTTGGTCTCAGCAGCTGTGCGCTTCATAGCAAAAGATTTGCGACCTTCTAAAGCTGTCGATGATTCGGGCTTTCCGAATTGGTTTTGAACAGGTATCTACACAATATTTCTTCTGATGGAGAAAGTAGATTCTTGATGGTCGGACCAAAGGCAAATAGCACTGAACTTGCTGATTGCATAGCTGATAGCTTCCTTTACATTACTGACTTAAATGGCACACAAGTGCAAGCCGACAAACAAAATAAATAACTTCCATTCCCCTAGATCCAAAACATCCGTGTATCAAATTAATATCGGTCAATATAGAGTTTGTGCTTGCACTGCCTCGTCATGAATCTAACTACGGCTCTAGTTCAGAACATTGTAAAACTTTTATAAGATAGGTACTAGGTACACTCAGCACAACAAAAATTGATCAGTGAACAAATTTGAATGACTGACTGGTCATGTTCCATAATATGTTCCAAAGCTTGTTATTAATATTATCATTGAAATGTGAGGTCACGTAGAGTGAGACAAGGAGATCACTTGGACTTACTTCTGATGGTGCGATCTAACATTTTTCAGTCAATCAGGTTAGTTGAACGATCAAATTTAGTTGTGCCAAGTGTACCTTACCGTTATTGAGATACTACCTACCTAGTTATTAACAGAGTAGGAACAATGTGTAAAAACTTTTTGTTCAGGTAGGTAAGGTAAATCTATGAAAGAGTAAACACTAAACCTGAACCTAAAAGAGTAGATATACAGTAGATGGCTACAATAGAATTGTGTAGGTAGATTGTTAAACATTAGGTTACCTTCAATGAAATAGTGATAACAGAAACTTCTAGGTGCTAGAAGGTAGTCTAGAGCAGCGGTCGCCAACCGGTGGTCCGCGGACCACTGGTGGTCCGCGAGAAAATTTTGGTGGTCCGCAGAGAAATTTGGAAGTTAACTTTTAAGTCTCCATGCAATTTATTTAATTTATAAAAATGGCAATTCAATACAAATGTACTTAATTTGGATATGTTTCAATACGTATAATAATGCCTTTAATGCCAAACCTATAAGAGTCATTTTAACCGCTTTTTCTGGAAAAAAAGTTGGCTGAAATAGCGTAGAAACGCGCCAAATGACTTCCTGGAAACGAAAAATTTCCGGGGCTAAGCGCCCCGGACCCGCTTGAGGCTGGGGGGCCCTCCCCCCAGGCCCCCATTGTCTCCCTCACCAATCGTATTTCCTGTCATACGTATTTTACGCGCCTAAGTGGTCTGCGAGATATCAAATTGTCATATAAGTGGTCCGCGAGGTCCAAAAGGTTGGCGACCGCTGCTCTAGAGCAAAGAGAGTAGGTAATATAGCGGTCTAGAGGTAGAGACTCTGCTAATACTAGACTAGATAGACATAAAAACTAGTAGTGTCTTGATGTTGTTAGTTCTAATATTTAAAGACATGGGTTGTTTATAACTGTTGGGAACCACTGTCCCAGTAATTATAGGATATTTTTCACACAATAAAGTGAGGTTACAGTTTCTACAATTCACTTTTCCAACCTCTTTAAAGAAACAAACTTAATGCACGAAGATAATTATGAAGGTTTTGTATTGTATTTATTTATTTAGCCTTCATAGGCTATTGTATACATTGGTAGATTATAAATACTTGGAAGATACAACTTACATAATATAACAGCAGTTAAAGATACTAATAAGTATTTATACTAACAATATAATACTTAAATACTTAAATAATCTAATTTACTAACAGTAATACATATTGTAGATTATTCCAATGGGAAAATATCCCGAACATGGGCAGGCAGTAATATAGGTATATATTTAGTTCAAGAAATGAATAAAAAACTCATATACTATTTGTTTCACAATAAAGAATAGAAACACTAACATGACACTTGAAAATATGTCAGTTGTCAACGAACTCAAGGACATTTTTGTTTGCTCTTTCTTTGAGTCAAGTTACTCTTTGGCCATGAGTGATGACGACATTACTTGTGTATTATCTTTGAGTTGAAGTTCATTGACATGACGTCACTGGATCATAAATGGCGTCTGCGTGTGCATTGGCGACTCTCTTAGAAGGAAGTGATATATATAGGCTCTCTACCTTACTCCAACTATTTTCTTCTTTACCAACAAAATGGCATCTTGTTCAGGTCAAAGATACTGTGGTTTGACACATTACACTGTTTTACGCAGCTGGAATTAAAAAAGAATGAAAACTCGAACATTTCAATTGCAAGGCAAACAATTAAGTTGGACTTGTGAGAATTAACAAATACAGACACGTGTTTTTCTTCCGTCTGACATTGAGTTTGGAAATAATAACCGCGAGAAATCTCTTCGATCTTTATCACCTGATCTGTAAAATATAACAAGGTTCACAACCGAATCATATGTTGCAATTGTTTAGGTAAGCTGAATATTAATGATTCAAACTGGTTTATAAACTGATCTTCGCTGTTTGTGTTTATTTCAAGGTTTATAAATGATAGCCCTGGTCCGTGACGCAGACGCCCTGGGCTGGACGTGCTCAGCCGGGTCAGTCAGTCCTTATACTAAGTGCGAGACAGTCAAGCAAGCATGTGTGTTATTATTACTTAGCGGTGGGCTCGGATTGTCTCGATATGGAAGCCTTATTGTCGTTGTGAAATGTAAGTACAATTTGAAGGGGCGAGTGCGTTCAAAAAAATCAACAATCAAAAATAAATACACAATCACCTAATTCCTACGAAGTTATAACTCAAAATCAATTCATCAAATACGTTGATTTCGTCTGGTTTATTCTGTTTTATTCAACTGCAATTTCAATAATTTGTAACTTTTTCCTAGTAATTGAATATGTTTGAAACTTTCATATATTAAATATTGTTACGTTTTCTAATATGTGTAATATATTTCAGAATCGTATCTAGAACACTTTCGATATATATATAGTGACCACTCAATCAGGGGATTTTTTTCGCGCCACCTGGCACACAAATTTTTAAAATTATATTTGAGAGATTACGAAGTGAAAGTGAAATTAATATTTGATGGACATGACAATTATCCAAACCAAAAATAGGATGATGTTATGATGTTTATACATTTGTATTGTACCAATGATTTTGCATAGAAACGACCATAATCCATGGAAAATATGAATACATTGATTATGAATCAAAGCTGATTTAAGAATTGTTATTCGGGAAATAAACGCGGCAAGCATCATGACGCCTAAACACGCTCATGGTCAAATGTAACGACCTAATTGAGGCTGACACAAAGACCTTGGTACCTGATGTCACTTTCTGAAGTCGCCGAGTTCGATCCTGGGTGAAAAGTGAGTGATTCAGATTAGTGTCAAGTAATTGGGATTATTTATAAATGTAGTACTTATCAATGATCTGGAAATGCAAATAGTATAGTACATCCGACGAGACTTCACCACGTAAAATTCACTAAAAAGTGGTTCATAATATTTATTTTTATCAGTAATTCGTGAATGAAAGGCTTTTCTACTCATTTCTAATTGGACTTTTTATGATTTCACTCATTTCAGTCTAAACAAAGTTACTTTATTGACAAGTTTTAAGCAGATCTTGCCAAAATTGTTGTACAAAACTTGCAATATTGAATGGATCTTGCCCAACTTTATTCTTCACAGTATAGATTAATCTGTATTCTTTATAGTCGCTTCATTACATTACTGCTCCATATACGTAGTACAGTAGATTTTATTGGCTTAATGTGGACGATGCCCGTGGAGGAGATTTCCGAAATAATTATTTTGATGGTTATTTCATAATTTTATTTATTAATTTATTTGTAGGCCTTAACAGATGTCACACATATTGGACTTGTCAAGTTTACTGTCTTAAAACAAATAAGCTGAGAGTCCAATTAATAGTAATGGATAGGTTCAGGATAATGAGAATCTCGTGAAATATCAGTCTTCCTGAGTTTTTCAGCAGCATTCGAATTAAACTATATAATTATTTCATTTTATGATAATAAGAACATCTAAATAAATTCAATTGAATATAATATTTTAGCTTTGAAATATCTGAACTCAGAGATTCTATTTTTGTTGTGAGAAAAATAGTTTGCAATTTATTAAGATTTTTAGAGTCAGATATCCTTCCTTACATCCTGACTCCATGGAAGTTCCACAAAAACCGACATTCTCATTTTTAGAGTCTTCGAATCATAAAACCTATTAACCTTGTTTTAAAACAGTGATATTATCTTAGAGAAAGGATCGGTTCGATATTGACGTCATAATCATGCATTGTCACGGCCACAAACTCTTCGGCTGCGTAACACATTATTGGGGGCGTAACAATGGCATTATCTGGTCATAAGTCTCACAGAGTCTTTCACAACAAAATGTCAGTTGAAATAATTTGATGAAAATCACAATTCATGAACATTTTTATTTTTTCGAGTGATTATTTTGTGATTATATTTTGGAAGATTTACAAATGTACAAAGAAGAAATCAATGTTAAGAGGATTTACGTAACTATTCAAAAACCGAACATTATTCTTGTTTGAAATGATTTGCATATTGATACAAATGGCGGTACGAATGTTTTTGCGGTTCCAATCGGTTTTGAAGACGGAGGCTGAAATAACGTTATCACCTTGAATGTGCCTACTAATGTAATACATAACTAATCAACCCGAAACTAACTCAGAAGTAAACGTTTAACAAGCTGATTCAATTCTCATCACCTGAGACTTTCGAGACAAAATTATAAGATGGCTGAGTAGTAATGTTCTCTACGTCCGATCAAAAAAACAATAAAACCTATATGAGAACACTCCTGACATCGTTCAAGTAGAATCCAAAACGAGTTATGAAGGAAATTCACTGCATACTGGAGCTATCAATATTTTCAGTCAAAATTAGTTGATTTTGCAGTGATGAATTTATAGGTAATACAAAAATCTGGTGTATAAATACGCATGTGAAAACTGTGAAAACCCAGTGCTTTTATGTTAAATATTACATTCATAATAGTGGATATAATTAATATCTCAACATTTCGTGGGAAAGATGAAGAAAGAGCGCATGTTTTGATGACAACATTGTGTAAGTTGTGATGCATGGCCCTTTTATTACTGTAAAGTTTACTGTTCTTGGCTATGCTCGTGGATTTCCCTCAACTTCAGGTCTTGATTTGAGAATATTTAGGTGGAGGAAGTTCCATCATCTTCAAAGTTATCTGCGTAGATTAGTTCCAACAGAAAGGTCTTATCTTATCTGGATGCTGGAGAAGTCTTTGCTTAACTGTCCTCATCCAAGTGAAAATATTGACATTTTGTTGTCACTACGCCTGATATTGCGGATTAATTTACGCTGTTCAATAATTTCCACAAATTCCAAGTTCATAGTTTACAGTTTGCACGTGACGTCATCTCATATAGTTGTCACCATCTTGATGGCACCATTCATGAATAGCTGTGATTTTTTGGATTTTTTATTTTATTAATCAACCAGGCAATTTTAGGTTCCGGAGAAATCTTTATTACGAAGAGGAATCACTCACTTCACAAAACAGTATCGATAACATCCATGTATAAGAAATGACCGGTCAACGTGTCAATAAAATGTCCGCCCTCGGGGGAAAACTTTATTCTTTGTATTGTTGATGTAAACAATAGAAGTTATTGTTGAACGCCCACGACAAATACCTACATATTCTATTCAGAAGGCTAGTAATTACTATAATGATGTATAAATATAAAATCAAGGTGACAATATTTTCAGCAGTCAGTTTTGTAAACGTCACATCTCGAAATAGTGTTTTCTATTATGAAAATAATTGAGCGAGCGAAGCGAGCGTCTCCTTTTGGCTCTTTTGGCAAGGACCTCTGTTTTTTTTTTTTTTTTTCTGTTACTGACGATATACAGGTCAGAGTTTTTCTTCGATCGAGCTGAAATTTTGCACACATGTACGTAACATTTCTGATTGTTGCAGACCCTAATTTTTTTGAAATCCATTGATTGGTTCAAATTTAAAAAAAATCAACTTTCGATTGGTTGTTTTGATCAATTTGACAAGTCATTACCCCCAACATTGTACCCAATCAAACAAAGTTTCAGCCAAATCCTCCCATTGGTTAAAATTTAAAACCATCTTTCCTGTGTTTTTAGAAATTTAAACTATAACCGATTGAACGATCAACTTATAACTTCGCATGATGGTTGGGACCAACATTATCTGAATTTTTGACAATTGTCATACTAATCTGTGTTTAAATCCAAAAGTTATTGACATTTTACGGTCATTTTGCGTGTTGGCTGTCAAATTCACGGCGACTTCGACTCTTCAGTTCAAGGCAAGGTAGTTAGAGCAGAAACTTTCAAACGCATATGAAACTGATAATGACCATTCAACAGTCGATCTGATATTGTGTAGACACACTTATATCATATGAGTGGTCTCAGGTATATTTTTTGAAGGAGTTCCCATAATTTTTGAAAATTAACACGGAACCGTTCAATCAAAAAGGTTCAATCGATCAACTTAAAGCTTTGCATGGTTATTTGGACCAATATTTTAGGAATTTTTTGTGATTTTTATACAAATCTGTGGCGAAATTTTAGAATTGGCTTTTAATGACATTTTCGATAGACAGAATTTCGGTTCGAGGTGTTGCGCGTATCCGTGCTCGCTCATCAACGCGTTACTCACAGCGTTTTCCTAGTTAAATGAAAGTTGCAGAATAATGAAAATATTTTCAAACTAATACATTGGTAGTGACGTGTTTCGCCCCATGTGCGAGGGGGCAGGGGGGCAGGGGGGCTCAGTCGACCCTGGTTGCACTTTGTATCCACATCGGCATGGATAACCCAATAGTTTTAAGGTGGTTCAAGCGCTCGGCCGTTTTAGCAAATTGAAAGAGAAATATTGTTTCATAATTGGGTGTAACTTTGATAGGATGTTCTCATGATCAGTCTGTTTGTATATTAGTAGCACTTTTTCACATTTGCTTCTTGCATTGTTAATTAGGCGCCGGTTTTTCAACAAAACTGGTCAAAAACATGAAATTTCCGATACAATTGGAGAATGGAGACCATACCCGTGAACCAATTGATCTTAAATTTTAATCGTGATTTGATAAAAGACAAACTTAGGATTATCACTTGGCACATTTTTGAGATTAAATTCCATACGGCACCCAGCGAGACAAAAAATATACCATTTTTCACCAAAAATCTATTAAATATTACTAATTAACGAAGCAAAAAATTAAAAAATTATCGAGGGATAACCCTAAGTTTGTCTTTTATCTAATCATGATTAAAATTTCAAATAATTTTGACAAACCATTTTGTCTCCAATCGTATCCAAAAAAGTGGCTGAAACACGCGACAAAGTCGCTCGCTCTTGCAGCAGCTTAATACATTTGTTTATCCAGCAGATCCCTGCATTAGCTGAGTGTTGCGACTGATGAACTGATTGCAATGGAAGTGTCAACGCCTGCAGTGCACGTCAGCAATGCATGCAAGAGCTACGGCAAGGGCAAGTCAGCCCAACTCATCCTAGACCATCTCAACATGACCATCAGTAGAGGCTCCATGTAAGTAACAACTCATCCTAGACCATCTCAACATGACCATCAGTAGAGGCTCCATGTAAGTAACAACTCATCCTAGACCATCTCAACATGACCATCAGTAGAGGCTCCATGTAAGTAACAACTCATCCTAGACCATCTCAACATGACCATCAGTAGAGGCTCCATGTAAGTAACAACTCATCCTAGACCATCTCAACATGACCATCAGTAGAGGCTCCATGTAAGTAACAACTCATCCTAGACCATCTCAACATGACCATCAGTAGAGGCTCCATGTAAGTAACAACTCATCCTAGACCATCTCAACATGACCATCAGTAGAGGCTCCATGTAAGTAACAACTCATCCTAGACCATCTCAACATGACCATCGGTAGAGGCTCCATGTAAGTAACAACTCATCCTAGACCATCTCAACATGACCATCGGTAGAGGCTCCATGTAAGTAACAACTCATCCTAGACCATCTCAACATGACCATCGGTAGAGGCTCCATGTAAGTAACAACTCATCCTAGACCATCTCAACATGACCATCAGTAGAGGCTCCATGTAAGTAACAACTCATCCTAGACCATCTCAACATGACCATCAGTAGAGGCTCCATGTAAGTAACAACTCATCCTAGACCATCTCAACATGACCATCAGTAGAGGCTCCATGTAAGTAACAACTCATCCTAGACCATCTCAACATGACCATCAGTAGAGGCTCCATGTAAGTAACAACTCATCCTAGACCATCTCAACATGACCATCAGTAGAGGCTCCATGTAAGTAACAACTCATCCTAGACCATCTCAACATGACCATCAGTAGAGGCTCCATGTAAGTAACAACTCATCCTAGACCATCTCAACATGACCATCAGTAGAGGCTCCATGTAAGTAACAACTCATCCTAGACCATCTCAACATGACCATCAGTAGAGGCTCCATGTAAGTAACAACTCATCCTAGACCATCTCAACATGACCATCAGTAGAGGCTCCATGTAAGTAACAACTCATCCTAGACCATCTCAACATGACCATCAGTAGAGGCTCCATGTAAGTAACAACTCATCCTAGACCATCTCAACATGACCATCAGTAGAGGCTCCATGTAAGTAACAACTCATCCTAGACCATCTCAACATGACCATCAGTAGAGGCTCCATGTAAGTAAAAACTCATCCTAGACCATCTCAACATGACCATCGGTAGAGGCTCCATGTAAGTAACAACTCATCCTAGACCATCTCAACATGACCATCAGTAGAGGCTCCATGTAGGTAACAACTCATCCTAGACCATCTCAACATGACCATCGGTAGAGGCTCCATGTAAGTAACAACTCATCCTAGACCATCTCAACATGACCATCAGTAGAGGCTCAATGTAGGTAACAACTCATCCTAGACCATCTCAACATGACCATCAGTAGAGGCTCCATGTAAGTAACAACTCATCCTAGACCATCTCAACATGACCATCAGTAGAGGCTCCATGTAAGTAACAACTCATCCTAGACCATCTCAACATGACCATCAGTAGAGGCTCCATGTAAGTAACAACTCATCCTAGACCATCTCAACATGACCATCAGTAGAGGCTCCATGTAAGTAACAACTCATCCTAGACCATCTCAACATGACCATCAGTAGAGGCTCCATGTAAGTAACAACTCATCCTAGACCATCTCAACATGACCATCAGTAGAGGCTCCATGTAAGTAACAACTCATCCTAGACCATCTCAACATGACCATCAGTAGAGGCTCCATGTAAGTAACAACTCATCCTAGACCATCTCGACATGACCATCAGTAGAGGCTCCATGTAAGTAACAACTCATCCTAGACCATCTCAACATGACCATCAGTAGAGGCTCCATGTAAGTAACAACTCATCCTAGACCATCTCAACATGACCATCGGTAGAGGCTCCATGTAAGTAACAACTCATCCTAGACCATCTCAACATGACCATCAGTAGAGGCTCCATGTAGGTAACAACTCATCCTAGACCATCTCAACATGACCATCAGTAGAGGCTCCATGTAAGTAACAACTCATCCTAGACCATCTCAACATGACCATCAGTAGAGGCTCCATGTAAGTAACAACTCATCCTAGACCATCTCAACATGACCATCAGTAGAGGCTCCATGTAAGTAACAACTCATCCTAGACCATCTCAACATGACCATCAGTAGAAGCTCCATGTAAGTAACAACTCATCCTAGACCATCTCAACATGACCATCAGTAGAGGCTCCATGTAAGTAACAACTCATCCTAGACCATCTCAACATGACCATCAGTAGAGGCTCCATGTAAGTAACAACTCATCCTAGACCATCTCAACATGACCATCAGTAGAGGCTCCATGTAAGTAACAACTCATCCTAGACCATCTCAACATGACCATCAGTAGAAGCTCCATGTAAGTAACAACTCATCCTAGACCATCTCAACATGACCATCAGTAGAGGCTCCATGTAAGTAACAACTCATCCTAGACCATCTCAACATGACCATCAGTAGAGGCTCCATGTAAGTAACAACTCATCCTAGACCATCTCAACATGACCATCAGTAGAGGCTCCATGTAAGTAACAACTCATCCTAGACCATCTCAACATGACCATCAGTAGAGGCTCCATGTAAGTAACAACTCATCCTAGACCATCTCAACATGACCATCAGTAGAGGCTCCATGTAGGTAACAACTCATCCTTGACCTTCTCAACATGACCATCAGTAGAGGCTCCATGTAAGTAACAACTCATCCTAGACCATCTCAACATGACCATCAGTAGAGGCTCCATGTAAGTAACAACTCATCCTAGACCATCTCAACATGACCATCAGTAGAGGCTCCATTTTAGTAACAACTCATCCTAGACCATCTCAACATGACCATCAGTAGAGGCTCGATGTAAGTAACAACTCATCCTAGACCATCTCAACATGACCATCAGTAGAGGCTCGATGTAAGTAACAACTCATCCTAGACCATCTCAACATGACCATCAGTAGAGGCTCCATGTAAGTTACAACTCATCCTAGACCATCTCAACATGACCATCGGTAGAGGCTCCATGTAAGTAACAACTCATCCTAGACCATCTCAACATGACCATCAGTAGAGGCTCCATGTAAGTAACAACTCATCCTAGACCATCTCAACATGACCATCAGTAGAGGCTCCATGTAAGTAACAACTCATCCTAGACCATCTCAACATGACCATCAGTAGAGGCTCCATGTAAGTAACAACTCATCCTAGACCATCGCAACATGACCATCGGTAGAGGCTCCATGAAAGTAACAACTCATCCTAGACCATCTCAACATGACCATCGGTAGAGGCTCCATGTAAGTAACAACTCATCCTAGACCATCTCAACATGACCATCGGTAGAGGCTCCATGTAAGTAACAACTCATCCTAGACCATCTCAACATGACCATCAGTAGAGGCTCCATGTAAGTAACAACTCATCCTAGACCATCTCAACATGACCATCAGTAGAGGCTCCATGTAAGTAACAACTCATCCTAGACCATCTCAACATGACCATCAGTAGAGGCTCCATGTAAGTAACAACTCATCCTAGACCATCTCAACATGACCATCAGTAGAGACACCATGTAAGTAACAACTCATCCTAGACCATCGCAACATGACCATCAGTAGAGGCTCCATGTAAGTAACTCCTAGACCATCTCAACATGACCATCATTATAGGCTCCATGTAAGTAACAACTCATCCCAGACCATCTCAACATGACCATCAGTAGAGGCTCCATGTAAGTAACAACTCATCCTAGACCATCTCAACATGACCATCAGTAGAGGCTCCATGTAAGTAACAACTCATCCTAGACCATCTCAACATGACCATCAGTAGAGGCTCGATGTAAGTAACAACTCATCCTAGACCATCTCAACATGACCATCAGTAGAGGCTCCTTGTAAGTAACAACTCATCCTAGACCATCTCAACATGACCATCAGTAGAGGCACCATGTAAGTAACAACTTATCCTAGACCATCGCAACATGACCATCAGTAGAGGCTCCATGTAAGTAACTCCTAGACCATCTCAACATGACCATCATTATAGGCTCCATGTAAGTAACAACTCATCCTAGACCATCTCAACATGACCATCAGTAGAGGCTCGATGTAAGTAACAACTCATCCTAGACCATCTCAACATGACCATCAGTAGAGGCTCCATGTAAGTTACAACTCATCCTAGACCATCTCAACATGACCATCAGTAGAGGCTCCATGTAAGTAACAACTCATCCTAGACCATCTCAACATGACCATCAGTAGAGGCTCCATGTAAGTAACAACTCATCCTAGACCATCTCAACATGACCATCAGTAGAGGCTCGATGTTAGTAACAACTCATCCTAGACCATCTCAACATGACCATCAGTAGCGGCACCATGTAAGTAACAACTCATCCTAGACCATCGCAACATGACCATCAGTAGAGGCTCCTTGTAAGTAACAACTCATCCTAGACCATCTCAACATGACCATCATTATAGGCTCCATGTAAGTAACAACTCATCCTAGACCATCGCAACATGACCATCAGTAGAGGCTCGATGTAAGTAACAACTCATCCTAGACCATCTCAACATGACCATCAGTAGAGGCTCGATGTAAGTAACAACTCATCCTAGACCATCTCAACATGACCATCAGTAGAGGCTCCTTGTAAGTAACAACTCATCCTAGACCATCTCAACATGACCATCAGTAGAGGCTCCATGTAAGTGACAACTCATCCTAGACCATCTCAACATGACCATCAGTAGAGGCTCCATGTAAGTAACAACTCATCCTAGACCATCTCAACATGACCATCAGTAGAGGCTCCATGTAAGTAACAACTCATCCTAGCCCATCTCAACATGACCATCAGTAGAGGCTCCATGTAAGTAACAACTCATCCTAGACCATCTCAACATGACCATCAGTAGAGGCTCCATGTAAGTAACAACTCATCCTAGACCATCTCAACATGACCATCAGTAGAGGCTCCATGTAAGTTACAACTCATCCTAGACCATCTCAACATGACCATCAGTAGAGGCTCCATGTAAGTAACAACTCATCCTAGACCATCTCAACATGACCATCAGTAGAGGCTCCATGTAAGTAACAACTCATCCTAGACCATCTCAACATGACCATCAGTAGAGGCTCCATGTAAGTTACAACTCATCCTAGACCATCTCAACATGACCATCAGTAGAGGCTCCATGTAAGACATTGTATAGTGTACATTCTATTGTTCAATTCAAATAGTTCCTTTAGTTCCTTTCTCTACCACCTCGCCACTGACATCGCTCGGGTACTCACATGTCGGTAAAGAAGAGACAAGAACGCCATATTTAAATTTCATTAGATACCTGTGAGTTGCCAGGCAGTGAACAGGGAAGGGAGGGGAGGGGGAAAGATCTAGTAGACTGTAGGTGGTGGTTCGTGATAATGTTTAACATTACTTACTCTCGCAATAGCGTCTAGACATGGGCTCCCACACCATTGTTGAACAATGCCACTGTTTGCCGCTCCCTGGTCTATGCTAAGTGAACCTCGAATGAATAGATGATGGGCCAATTTTGATTGAGCGAAAATATTATGTTCTCGTTATTCTGTACGCTTCTGACATTATAATATTGCCATTGAAGAAATGGTTTGTTGGGCGCCACTGACAGTGTCTTGTGTTGCAGCTATGGTTTGTTGGGCGCCACTGACAGTGTCTTGTGTTGCAGCTATGGTTTGTTGGGCGCCACTGACATTGTCTTGTGTTGCAGCTATGGTTTGTTGGGCGCCACTGACAGTGTCTTGTGTTGCAGCTATGGTTTGTTGGGCGCCACTGACAGTGTCTTGTGTTGCAGCTATGGTTTGTTGGGCGCCACTGACAGTGTCTTGTGTTGCAGCTATGGTTTGTTGGGCGCCACTGACAGTGTCTTGTGTTGCAGCTATGGTTTGTTGGGCGCCACTGACAGTGTCTTGTGTTGCAGCTATGGTTTGTTGGGCGCCACTGACAGTGTCTTGTGTTGCAGCTATGGTTTGTTGGGCGCCACTGACAGTGACTTGAGTTGCAGCTATGGTTTGTTGGGCGCCACTGACAGTGTCTTGTGTTGCAGCTATGGTTTGTTGGGCGCCAGCGGCTGCGGGAAGACCACGCTGTTGAGTTGTATCGTCGGAAGACTGCAACTCAACGAGGGGGAGCTCACAGTGCTCGGCGGCGTACCGGGCACCAAGGGCAGCGGCGTACCGGGCCCTCGAGTAGGATACATGCCTCAGGTAGAAAACTTTCTCTTCGAAAACACTCCGTGCAGAAAAAGAAATCGTAATATTCTGTATTGAAAAGCTACGCGTTAAGTTAAAAATACTCTGACATCGTTTACAAAGCAATGTAAAAATATATCGGCTAGAAATCAAAATGTCGATACGTAAAATACACAATAAACGATGGCTTAGACCAACTTCTTTGATATATTTGAATTGACGTTGCCCAAGTTTTTGATATCACTATCACTATTTTGTCAGAGCTAATTCTTAAACATTAATTGTTATACTTGGCTCGACTAGTTCTGGGGTTCGAGTGGGCTGAGTGAAACGCCAGAAGTTAAGACGGCTGACATTGATAACAAAGACCAATAAATTCCAGACCTAACGCCTCGGCAAAAGCAATTCAGCTCAATGGAGCCAGGAGGGCGTATTCGGACGGAGATGAGTGAATACAATTCTGAAATAAACAATAGCGGTGAGAGGTGGCATTATTGTTCAATTGTGGATCTAAACTTGGCATCGTCGCCTGCTCTGACTTAGGGTGCTCGCTAAAGGTCATTTATAATAAATCGGAACTCTTAAATAAACATAATAGGTTCCAACATTCGTAACATTCGTAGGTTCTTACGAATTGAGCGAGGAATAAGTTTCATTCAAAGGGTTAATAAAATGCTTCTTCCAGGAAGTTGCTCTCGTGAACGAGATGAGCGTCACGAACACCATCTTCTACTTCGGCTGGTTGTTCGCCATGACGCATGCGCAGATCACTGCTCGCCTGCTCTTCCTGTCTCGCCTGCTGGAGCTGCCACCTAGTGACCAGCTAGTCAGAGATCTCAGGTAAACATCACTTGCCGCTTCAAAAGAGTTCAAAGACGATTAGATTCACTAACACCACTACAGTGTAGTGATCCTGTGAAGCTTCCAATGATCCACCTATATGTAGGCTCCTTCCTATCTGATTGGTTGTTGCAGTGGAGGGCAACAGAGAAGAGTGTCTTAAGCTACCAATGATCAACCTATATGTAGGCTCCTTCCTATCTGATTGGTTGTTGCAGTGGAGGGCAACAGAGAAGAGTGTCTTAAGCTACCAATGATCAACCTATATGTAGGCTCCTTCCTATCTGATTGGTTGTTGCAGTGGAGGGCAACAGAGAAGAGTGTCTTAAGCTACCAATGATCAACCTATATGTAGGCTCCTTCCTATCTGATTAGTTGTTGCAGTGGAGGGCAACAGAGAAGAGTGTCTTAAGCTACCAATGATCAACCTATATGTAGGCTCCTTCCTATCTGATTGGTTGTTGCAGTGGAGGGCAACAGAGAAGAGTGTCTTAAGCTACCAATGATCAACCTATATGTAGGCTCCTTCCTATCTGATTGGTTGTTGCAGTGGAGGGCAACAGAGAAGAGTGTCTTAAGCTACCAATGATCAACCTATATGTAGGCTCCTTCCTATCTGATTAGTTGTTGCAGTGGAGGGCAACAGAGAAGAGTGTCTTAAGGTAGCAATGATCAACCTATATGTAGGCTCCTTCCTATCTGATTGGTTGTTGCAGTGGAGGGCAACAGAGAAGAGTGTCTTAAGCTACCAATGATCAACCTATATGTAGGCTCCTTCCTATCTGATTAGTTGTTGCAGTGGAGGGCAACAGAGAAGAGTGTCTTAAGGTACCAATGATCAACCTATATGTAGGCTCCTTCCTATCTGATTGGTTGTTGCAGTGGAGGGCAACAGAGAAGAGTGTCTTAAGCTACCAATGATCAACCTATATGTAGGCTCCTTCCTATCTGATTGGTTGTTGCAGTGGAGGGCAACAGAGAAGAGTGTCTTAAGCTACCAATGATCAACCTATATGTAGGCTCCTTCCTATCTGATTGGTTGTTGCAGTGGAGGGCAACAGAGAAGAGTGTCTTAAGCTACCAATGATCAACCTATATGTAGGCTCCTTCCTATCTGATTGGTTGTTGCAGTGGAGGGCAACAGAGAAGAGTGTCTTAAGCTACCAATGATCAACCTATATGTAGGCTCCTTCCTATCTGATTGGTTGTTGCAGTGGAGGGCAACAGAGAAGAGTGTATTAAGCTTCCAATGATCAACCTATATGTAGGCTCCTTCCTATCTGATTGGTTGTTGCAGTGGAGGGCAACAGAGAAGAGTGTCTTAAGCTACCAATGATCAACCTAGATGTAGGCTCCTTCCTATCTGATTGGTTGTTGCAGTGGAGGGCAACAGAGAAGAGTGTCTTAAGCTACCAATGATCAACCTATATGTAGGCATTTTCCTATCTGATTGGTTGTTGCAGTGGAGGGCAACAGAGAAGAGTGTCTTTCGCCGCAGCACTGGTGCAGACTCCGGAGCTGCTGATTCTGGACGAGCCGACAGTTGGACTCGACGCGATCCTCAGGCAGAAGTGAGACTGAATTATTATTTAGTAGTTAAGAATGTTTAAAAGTGGAGTTTATTCTCATCCTACTATGAGGTAGTTCTGTGGTACGACGTATTGATGTAAATAACTGCCATGTTGTTGCAGCATCTGGGACTATCTGGTACAAGTGTCAAGAGAGTCGGCCATGACAGTTGTAATCACCACACATTACATCGAGGAAGCCACACAGGCCGATAAGGTAGTGTTCTTTTTTCATTGTTTACAATCCGAATCAAACTCCAAAGTGAACAAGAAACGAAGGGTCCCAAGCCAGCTGGGACCATTTCTTTATTCTCTGTTGATGTTTTGAAGAATGCATTATCTTCTGTTCAGGTTGGATTGATGCGAGGTGGCCGACTATTGGCTGAGCACGCTCCTGATGCCCTAATTGCGCGGTTCAGATGTGAAACATTGGAGCAAGTCTTCCTCTTGTTGAGTCAGAAACAAGAAGATGATTCGCAGCTCAACTTAGAGCACGAGGTACATTTCCACTTTATATACTTAACCTTTTAATCTCGTAAAAATGCAAAGAAGTAGTCAACATTTAACTCAACTAAATACGTTCGTCCAAGTAAATGCCACCAAGTGAACAGTTTATTATCTCGCAGGAAGCGGAAGCAGAGTTTCTGGGCGAGAGTTCGGCATCGGTTTCGTCCGTTGACTTGGAGAAGCCCCAAGACAACCCCTTGAGAGTCTCAGCAAGTTTCCGACATCGACTCAGAGCGCTGCTGTACAAAGACTTCATCGCATTCCTCAGAAACAAGTCGTAAGTCTTTCAACTAATTTACAAACTAACAGTGTGATTTACAAGACAGACCATGATGGTGATCATGCTGGTTTTTACCACGCTTTTCGGTGACGATCTGCTTAACAATTATCATTCTGTCCAATATTACCTTCTTGCAGTGGTATTTATAAATTTTACTTCCATAAATTTAGTTACAGTGGAGTAAGAGAAAATTCTTAACTCAAGTAGTCGCGATTTTATTGAAGATACGTTTTGCTTCTATGCGTCCTTTTAAATAGACATAATTGGGCAAAAGGTTTGACAATTATCTGAGGGCACATTCATAATACGAGGTGTTAAAAATTCGGTATTCTTACCCGTAGACAAAGGAACTGAAATTACTTCAATTCAGTGCTACGCCATTTTCCTTGTCGATCGTCGTTGGGTTTATTTGTTCTAATCATCTCTTGACATATTTTCACTGCTCATATCTTAGATTAACGCATAAAGCCTGATTTACACGGTACAATTTCTTGAACAACTTGTGTGTCACATTCGCACTTTTCATACAATTTTGTATTTACACGACGCAACTTGTTGTCTTAGAACTTGAGCTCAACTTTTATATCAATAAGAACACGTTCTAATTTCTAACAAGACATGTGAGTTAATAAACACAAAGAAGAAGATAATATACCAGGAAACAACTTAGTAAAATACAAATATTTGAACAGAAACACTGGTATTGTCAAGAAATAAAAATAAAAAGAGTCCGCAATATTTCGCCGATGCGTTCGACCGGCTTTGTCAAGCGAGACTGGCGAGTTCCGATACCACTACTGCTTCTCTGACGTCAGCCCCCCCACCAAGAGGCCACAACTGTGACCATATATGGCCTGACGTCTACCTAACCGATTTTCTTGACAATACCAGTGTTTCTGTTCAAATATTTGTATTTTACTAAGACATGTGAGTGTGGGACAGAAGTTTAACAAGAAGTTGTTCCGTGTTATTTTCACAACTCGTTTAAAACACATAAATCAGTTGACTCGAAGTTCCGAGCTACGCAAATTATAGGTTATCATCAGTTCTATTGTACATTTAAGGTTTCGGATTATGAAGTGTGTATTATAAGAAGTAAAATGCATGAAGGGAAGGAATTAGTTTATATTGACCTTACCATTGAAGCAATCAAATGAGTTCTGTATGTAATCACAGGGGGCTGCTGTTTATGTTCATCCTCCCCATTCTGCAAATCACGACCCTCTTCGTTTGCTTCGGATTGGACGTCACCGGTATTCAACTCGGGATCGTCAACGACGAGGTCTCCGACTGTTCGGCGATGATCGGAGATCTTCGGCACACTTCGGGCGTGTTCTTTGACCAGGGCGAGGACGAGTGTCATTTCCATGACCTTAGTTGTTTGCTGTTGGACAAGATCAGCGATGGATCAGTTAGTAATGTAAGTGTTTTGGGCATGAAGTTAAAAACTATAGTGGACTTTATTTTAGGCGAGGACTTAGGTCATGATCACATGGATTTGTAGACTTTGGTGGTTGCCATGGTAACCAGCATCGTGTTTGCAGGTGTTCTACCGCAATGTGGATGAAGCGCATGCGGCTGTCAGGACATCAGTGACGTCAGGAACTCTGTACTTCCCCGCCAACTTCAGTCTGAATTTTGATGAACGCTTGACGGACGGACAACGCGCTGACAACGAGACAATCGACAACAGCGTGGTTTCAGTTTGGTTGGACATGTCAAGTAGGTAACGTATTTTACACACCAGGGCCAGGATTCCCAAAACATTTCTCCTGGGAGAATAATTACCCCTGTATATGCATTGAAAGAAAGGAGTTTTATTTAAAAAATATTTTTATTATTTCTTTAATCTTTTTTGCTCTAGCCGGTCAACTTTTGCAAAGCTATCATGAGCAAATTGAGTACATAATATAATAGAATACAGGAGATCCGCAAAATTGTCAGTGCAGAGGTAGCGTGAATCATCAAGGGTTTTAAAATATTTCTAATGGTAAATTCATCGAATGTTTTGAAATTTACAACAGTGAGTTTACAATTCTCATGGTTACGAGTACGACTATAGCATGATCTATAGCATAATTATGTAAGTTTATTGGGACACTTTTAGTTATTCTGTCATCAATATGACCTCTATGTTACTCTGTCATATCGATTGACTGGTAGAGTTATTAGAATTAAAATTGGTTGTCTTCTTGTTGCAGACTTTATCATCGGCCATCAGGTGAAGAAACACTTGTACGACAAATACGAGGAACTGGCTGAAGAACTGGCTGTTGGATGCAACTTGAGCAAGCAGCAACTGAAGTCACCCATCACGGTAACTCATCACAATATACATGACATACATCAGATCACAGCAATACAAGATACACGCGGAGTCAAACTTACAAATGACGAATACAGGGGAAGAACGCTGTAAGTCCTTTCTTTGAAACCAAAAAATAGTTTAAGGTGGCTCATCCAATCGGGCATAGTCTCAGATTTTCATAATTTTTTGTCTACTTATTGATTTTCATGCCATCCACAATCCTTGAAAAAATTAAACACTTCTCGTGTCTAGTTTTTGAGATAAATTGAGTTTTCTTCCCCATGTTATCTTATGGCAGACAGGTAAAATCGTGTCACATTTAGGCTAATAATGTAGATCTAATTTTTATGTTGTCCCAACTTTGAACAAAAAACTTATTTTCTGATAGATAGTTGGACATTCTATTAGGAAAAAATTGAAAACAATACCAACGTGTGCTATTTTAAAAGTTACAACCCAAAAACGAAATGATTTCCCTATACCTCCTGTGTTAAAGTTTTGTTCAATCTCGGAAGGCAATAAATTGAAACCTCGCTGTAAGACAGGAGTTGCAAGTTTAATGACATTTTATGATTCTTTTATACTTAAATATAGTTGAAATGTTGAAAAAAATAATTCATGATAGTAATTTCAAAAAATAAATATTTTGGAATGTTCGATCGGTTGAGCCACGTTAAGGTGTCATCTTGCAATGGTTTTTATGAGCTTTCAGAATATCCCTCGGTTTTTAGAAAATATTGGCACAAAGTCTTGAAAAATGCAATTTAAATATCGATCTGTATGGAAGATAGATACAAGATTCAATGTAAAATGTCGTTTATCTCGCAGTTTCATTCGAATGTGTCTTATAGCGTTCTTCACCTGGGGCCCTATTCTAGAACTTTTAAATTCCCAATTCCACTAGAATTCGATGCCATACAATGTTTATCCTTATGGCCGTGACCGAATTCCATCAGAATGGAATTGGAAAATCGTTCTAGAATAGACCTCCTGTATCCTTCAAATGAATAAGAATTCCATAATGTTTTCATTTTCCCGTTTGTTGATAAGTAACCACTCATATTATCTACTGATGTTTCATACATTACCGTCTGCATCCATTGGTGCTAGTTTCGTACCAAACGGTCAAGGTTTTCAAGTGTATGACGTCACTTCCGATGTAAGCGCACATAAGACGCAAAAGTACACACGTGGTCAAGATGTTTGGTCAATATGTATTCATTGCGCCGTGTAAGCGGACGGTCATGTGCAGTGTTGAATCCAGGCATACCTCGGGGGGGGGGGGGGGGCACTGCACCCCCCCCCCCCCCCCCCGAGGTATGCATGTGCCCCCCCCGGCACAAATACCTATTCAAAATATTTTCAAAATAATATGTGAAAAAACACGTAAAAATAGACTGAGCATGTCTAAAACCTTCCAAAACGGTTAGAATTGAGTTAAAATTCCATAAATTTTCCGGGGCTATGCGCCCCGGACATGTATATCCTGATAAGTTCAATAACTTTACCCATTCTTAAATCTCTTAGAATATTTTTTGGATATTTTGCAATTTATAATTCCCCAAAATAGCTATACACTGTGATTCAAAATTGTACCTAAACGAATGACCTTGATCAAAAATCTTCTCGGGGGCTATGCCCCCGAACCCCCTGTTTTCCACTGTGACTTTTCAAAATATATTACGTATAATAATTGCTTTGTGCTTTGTACAACTACAAGCACATTCATAAATTAACTCTACCCCTCCCCCCCCCCCCCCCCCCCCCGAAACATTAACATCCAAAAAGTACCCCAAAAATATGCCACCCCCAACTATTCAAGTGCCCCTCCCGAGAAAAATGTCTGGATTCAACACTGGTCATGCGCATTGTGTTTCAGTTCTACACGCCTGTTTACGGTGGAAACGACACGACGTTCAGAGACTTCGTGGTTCCGGGAGTCGTCCTCAGGTGAGTCTCAAGACTTCTTGTCAGGAAGTCGCTAGAACATGGGACAGGACTCGATCGAGCTGCAAGGAAACATCAGACTGCGTAATCATAGCGAACTTGAAATGTGGGCCACTTCTTGATTTTATACAATTATGTTAAGGTGCTGCAAGCGCGATCGATTTTGCTGCTTTTTGTAGACACTTTTTGCGATACGATTGGAGGCGAAATGGGTAAACCAAATTGTTTGAAATTTTAATCGTGATTAGATAAAAGACAAACTTAGGGTTATCCCTTGGTACATTTTTAATTTTTTGTTTCGTTAATTAGTAATAATTAGTGGATTTTTAGTGAAAAATTAGCTATTTTCTTGTCTTCCTGGGTGCCGTATAAAATTAAATTTAAAAAATGTGCCAAATGATAACCCTAAGTTTGTCTTTCATCTAATCATGATTAAAATTTGAGATCAATTGGTTTACGGGTTTAGTCTCCAATCGTATCGCAAATTTCACAGTTTTGCGCGGTTTTGTTGAATAACCGGCGCCTAATAAACGATGCAATAAGCAAAAATGAAAAGGTGCTAATAATATACAATCAGACTGATCATGTGAACATCCTGTAAAAGTGACACTCACTTATGAAACAATTTTTCTCTCTCAATTTTCTAAAACGGCCGAGCGCTAGTATCACCTTAAGGAAACAGGAACACTTTCGACAAGTACATTTTGGACAAAATTCTGGACCCTAAGGTACTAACTCAAAATTCCAAGAAGAAAAATTAAAAAGCACTTTGAAGAACCGCGCGCTTCCAGTTACATTACAGATTTCAATTGAAACCAGTTATATTTTGTCCTAATAAAATATATAAATATATAAAGTCGATTCAGATCCTCCATCGATATAACTCATGCCAGTGCATCTGGACACGATCTCTAGACTAGAGTGTGCGGTCATTGAAGTCTGACATAACACGAGATGCTGTGAAACTAATGTTTTCCCTGCAACATCTCCGCAGCATTGTCTTCCTGCTGTCCGCCATGATGACGGGGACGATCTCTAGACTAGAGTGTGCGGTCATTGAAGTCTGACATAACACGAGATGCTGTGAAACTAATGTTTTCCCTGCAACATCTCCGCAGCATCTCCTTCCTGCTGTCCGCCATGATGACAGGGACGATCTCTTGACTAGAGTGTGCGGTCATTGAAGTCTGACATAACACGAGATGCTGTGAAACTAATGTTTTCCCTGCAACATCTCCGCAGCCTTCCTGCTGTCCGCCATGATGACGGGGACGATCTCTAGACTAGAGTGTGCGGTCATTGAAGTCTGACATAACACGAGATGCTGTAAAACTAATGTTTTCCCTGCAACATCTCCGCAGCCTTCCTGCTGTCCGCCATGATGACGGGGACGATCTCTAGACTAGAGTGTGCGGTCATTGAAGTCTGACATAACACGAGATGCTGTGAAACTAATGTTTTCCCTGCAACATCTCCGCAGCATCGCCTTCCTGCTGTCCGCCATGATGACGAGGACGATCTCTAGACTAGAGTGTGCGGTCATTGAAGTCTGACATAACACGAGATGCTGTGAAACTAATGTTTTCCCTGCAACATCTCCGCAGCCTTCCTGCTGTCCGCCATGATGACGGGGACGATCTCTAGACTAGAGTGTGCGGTCATTGAAGTCTGACATAACACGAGATGCTGTGAAACTAATGTTTTCCCTGCAACATCTCCGCAGCATTGCCTTCCTGCTGTCCGCCATGATGACGGGGACGATCTCTAGACTAGAGTGTGCGGTCATTGAAGTCTGACATAACACGAGATGCTGTGAAACTAATGTTTTCCCTGCAACATCTCCGCAGCATCTCCTTCCTGCTGTCCGCCATGATGACGGGGACGATCTCTAGACTAGAGTGTGCGGTCATTGAAGTCTGACATAACACGAGATGCTGTGAAACTAATGTTTTCCCTGCAACATCTCCGCAGCATCTCCTTCCTGCTGTCCGCCATGATGACGGGGACGATCTCTAGACTAGAGTGTGCGGTCATTGAAGTCTGACATAACACGAGATGCTGTGAAACTAATGTTTTCCCTGCAACATCTCCGCAGCATTGCCTTCCTGCTGTCCGCCATGATGACGGGGACGATCTCTAGACTAGAGTGTGCGGTCATTGAAGTCTGACATAACACGAGATGCTGTGAAACTAATGTTTTCCCTGCAACATCTCCGCAGCATCTCCTTCCTGCTGTCCGCCATGATGACGGGGACGATCTCTAGACTAGAGTGTGCGGTCATTGAAGTCTGACATAACACGAGATGCTGTGAAACTAATGTTTTCCCTGCAACATCTCCGCAGCCTTCCTGCTGTCCGCCATGATGACGGGGACGATCTCTAGACTAGAGTGTGCGGTCATTGAAGTCTGACATAACACGAGATGCTGTGAAACTAATGTTTTCCCTGCAACATCTCCGCAGCATTGCCTTCCTGCTGTCCGCCATGATGACGGGGACGATCTCTAGACTAGAGTGTGCGGTCATTGAAGTCTGACATAACACGAGATGCTGTGAAACAAATGTTTTCCCTGCAACATCTCCGCAGCCTTCCTGCTGTCCGCCATGATGACGGGGACGATCTCTAGACTAGAGTGTGCGGTCATTGAAGTCTGACATAACACGAGATGCTGTGAAACTAATGTTTTCCCTGCAACATCTGTGCAGCATTGCCTTCCTGCTGTCCGCCATGATGACGGGGACGATCTCTAGACTAGAGTGTGCGGTCATTGAATTATTATTAATCCTTTATTTGTAACGGGCAAGCCCACAAGTACAAATATAATAAAAACACATATTACATACAAAATTGCACATAGTCATAGGAATACATAAAAAGAACATAGGGTATATCACAGAAGGAATTAAACATTTAAAGCAAGTAAAAATTATCACAGATGTCGTAAAATTAATGCTTTAAACTCAGTCAAGTCTGACATAACACGAGATGCTGTGAAACTAATGTTTTCCCTGCAACATCTCCGCAGCATCTCCTTCCTGCTGTCCGCCATGATGACGGGGACGATCTCTAGACTAGAGTGTGCGGTCATTGAAGTCTGACATAACACGAGATGCTGTGAAACTAATGTTTTCCCTGCAACATCTCCGCAGCATTGCCTTCCTGCTGTCCGCCATGATGACGGGGACGATCTCTAGACTAGAGTGTGCGGTCATTGAAGTCTGACATAACACGAGATGCTGTGAAACTAATGTTTTCCCTGCAACATCTCCGCAGCATCGCCTTCCTGCTGTCCGCCATGATGACGGGGACGATCTCTAGACTAGAGTGTGCGGTCATTGAAGTCTGACATAACACGAGATGCTGTGAAACTAATGTTTTCCCTGCAACATCTCCGCAGCATCGCCTTCCTGCTGTCCGCCATGATGACGGGGACGATCTCTAGACTAGAGTGTGCGGTCATTGAAGTCTGACATAACACGAGATGCTGTGAAACTAATGTTTTCCCTGCAACATCTCCGCAGCCTTCCTGCTGTCCGCCATGATGACGGGGACGATCTCTAGACTAGAGTGTGCGGTCATTGAAGTCTGACATAACACGAGATGCTGTGAAACTAATGTTTTCCCTGCAACATCTCCGCAGCCTTCCTGCTGTCCGCCATGATGACGGGGACGATCTCTAGACTAGAGTGTGCGGTCATTGAAGTCTGACATAACACGAGATGCTGTGAAACTAATGTTTTCCCTGCAACATCTCCGCAGCATTGCCTTCCTGCTGTCCGCCATGATGACGGGGACGATCTCTAGACTAGAGTGTGCGGTCATTGAAGTCTGACATAACACGAGATGCTGTGAAACTAATGTTTTCCCTGCAACATCTCCGCAGCATCGCCTTCCTGCTGTCCGCCATGATGACGGGGACGATCTCTAGACTAGAGTGTGCGGTCATTGAAGTCTGACATAACACGAGATGCTGTGAAACTAATGTTTTCCCTGCAACATCTCCGCAGCATCTCCTTCCTGCTGTCCGCCATGATGACGGGGACGATCTCTAGACTAGAGTGTGCGGTCATTGAAGTCTGACATAACACGAGATGCTGTGAAACTAATGTTTTCCCTGCAACATCTCCGCAGCATTGTCTTCCTGCTGTCCGCCATGATGACGGGGACGATCTCTAGACTAGAGTGTGCGGTCATTGAAGTCTGACATAACACGAGATGCTGTGAAACTAATGTTTTCCCTGCAACATCTCCGCAGCATTGTCTTCCTGCTGTCCGCCATGATGACGGGGACGATCTCTAGACTAGAGTGTGCGGTCATTGAAGTCTGACATAACACGAGATGCTGTGAAACTAATGTTTTCCCTGCAACATCTCCGCAGCATCGCCTTCCTGCTGTCCGCCATGATGACGGGGACGATCTCTAGACTAGAGTGTGCGGTCATTGAAGTCTGACATAACACGAGATGCTGTGAAACTAATGTTTTCCCTGCAACATCTCCGCAGCATTGTCTTCCTGCTGTCCGCCATGATGACGGGGACGATCTCTAGACTAGAGTGTGCGGTCATTGAAGTCTGACATAACACGAGATGCTGTGAAACTAATGTTTTCCCTGCAACATCTCCGCAGCATCGCCTTCCTGCTGTCCGCCATGATGACGGGGACGATCCTGACCACTGACAAGTTCAATGGCGTCTGGGACAGGAACGAGGTTGCAGGTAAATCCATATTCACATTAATCCCGATATCTGTGCATCAGAGCTGGAAAGCCAGCATAAGCGGCCGCAGGATTCCCACCAGGGCAAAGAAACCTACTTACCCCGGGCTAAGGGGGGTGTGGGCCTCCCTCCCCTCCTACCCACGCAGGACGTCTTATGGTTTTTGGACACTTTGAAATCAATTTTGAGACGCTATGAGGTGTATTTTGTTGAATATTCAATATTTTTGTTACGGTATAAATCCACAGGAATGTATTGATATTTTGTGTATATTAAACCCATAAAAAACACTCCGTGTAAAAATACCAGCCAAGTCTCTTCAACTATAAAAAAAAATATAAGAAATCGAAGAATTCAGCACTGAAAAGTAGTGATATCAAAAAATGGGCCAAGTCAAAACTTAATTTTAAAAACCAAAATATACTCGGCGCATCGTGCATAATATACCTAGAGATTAGACGTTTAGGCCAGATGTGAAATATACATAAAATCTACCTACATATATACATATAATATACCCTAATATGCCCTAAAAAACGATGCGCCAAGTATATTTTGGTTTTTAAAATTAAGTTTTGACTTGACCCATTTTTTGATATCACTACTTTTCAGTGCTGAATTCTTCGATTTCTTATATTTTTTTTTATAGTTGAAGAGACTTGGCTGGTATTTTTACACGGAGTGTTTTTTATGGGGATATCACTCCTTTTTTTAGATTATTCTCACACCTGTATAACACATATCGGAGCAACAATGACTAATTCCTTTAAAAAAATAAGCTATTTACGATTTGGTTACTAAGAAAAGTTGCGTTTCGTTCTAAATAATGCTTAAAATTATACTATACCATGAAGAAAAGTGAAAGCTTTGTTCCAATCGGTCCAGCCGTTTTCGAGATATGGCATCACTTCCGGTTAACAAAATGGCGGCTGAAATCACTGCCACTAGAATGTATTTATATAAATGTTATGTATCATTATGAGCCATCTGAATATGTAGTTATTGTAGTAAGAGGTGATTAAAGTCTGATTTTTCATTTTTATGACGTCATTTCCGGTTTCGGTAATAGTAAATTGTATATTTCGACTATTGATATATCATATAGATGACCGTCTGAATCGATTGGCGCAAATTTCGTTCCGATCGGTCTAGCCGTTTACTAGATATGACGTCACATCCGGTTTCAAAATGGCGGCACAAAAAATTCGCTAGGGCAAGGTATCATCAGACGCCAAAAGTGCATATGTGGTAAAAATTTCAGATCGATCGGTTTAGCCGTTTAGGCTGTGGCTCTGTCAACAATGTTTCTTGATATCTGAATCATCATCAGATAGCTTTAAGAAGGGGTATAATTTCACTGTTTTCATGGCCCTCTAGCTCGCAAATGGCAAAACCTGTTGTTCCCAAATTTGGTATATGGGGTGGGGTGGGCCATAGCTCGAAATTAAGACATTTCACAACAATGTGAGATTTTCCAATTTTAATATCCAGTAGGCCGAAAATGCCATGTTGTTGCTTACAGTAAAAGTGTTTGGTCTGCTCCTCAGTTTATTAGGCATTTACGGTATGTTGAGTGAGTGTGAGTGTACAGTACGACTTGGCTGGGTGGAGCGACCGCTCCACTAGATAAACGCTGCTTGTTCTAAGTGTCTGTTTGTTCGCAACAGGTGTGACCACTGGCGAGGTGTTGCTGTCAGAGCGAATGGAAATCACAGCCTTGTATACCTAAGATGAATAGTGTATCCTCTGAACGCATTTAACATTGGGCCGAATGTAGATGATTTTGGGCGGCGAATTTGATTCTCTTTCGTTCGCAGCGCTAGTCTGCGCTGCGGTCAAAGTTTCAACTAGGAAATTTTATTCTAATTACTCATTCAAAATGCCATTTTTAGAACATATTTTGAATTATTATTATATTATTATTTAAATAAAACAACTCTGGTTTAATAAATGCAATAACAAAGGGTAAATAAAGGCTGAATTACACGATTCAAGTTTCCTTGAATTCAACCCTTTCAAGGAGGTTGAATTCAAGACTTGGATCGTCTAAATGAAAACATTGAAGCATTTAACAGGTTCCCAATTCTTCAATTCAAGACATTTTCTTCAGCCTTATGTCATATTTTCCTTCAAGTCTTGAAATACTTCAATCAATTGTTAATTTCACCGCAATCAACAATAAACATTAAATCGTCTAAATTCTCTTTCAAGTTTCCTTGAAATCAAGGGTTGAATTCAACCCCTTCAAGGAAACTTGAACCGTGTAATTCAGGCTTTGGATAATAAAAACTTACCACTATGTAGTTCTTCCATATGCCGCCAGGATCGCGTCGTTCTACAGAGAATTCAAGGTCATATTTTATTCTCAAAAAATGTTACACGTTTTCGCGTTCAGTGGATACACTATTCATCTTAGGTATACAAGGCTGTGATTTCCATTCGCTCTGCTGCTGTCACATTGCTTGTGCCAAAGCGTTGCCATGGTGATGCAACTTGTTTGCTTGCTACAGGTGTGACCACTGGCGAGGTGCTGCTGTCACACTGCTTGTGTCAAAGCGTCACCATGGTGATCCAAGTTGTTTGCTTGCTACAGGTGTGACCACTGGCGAGGTGCTGCTGTCACACTGCTTGTGTCAAAGCGTCACCATGGTGATCCAAGTTGTTTGCTTGCTACAGGTGTGACCACTGGCGAGGTGCTGCTGTCACACTGCTTGTGCCAAAGCGTTGCCATGGTGATCCAACTTGTTTGCTTGCTACAGGTGTGACCACTGGCGAGGTGCTGCTGTCACACTGCTTGTGCCAAAGCGTTGCCATGGTGATGCAACTTGTTTGCTTGCTACAGGTGTGACCACTGGCGAGGTGCTGCTGTCACACTGCTTGTGCCAAAGCGTTGCCATGGTGATGCAACTTGTTTGCTTGCTACAGGTGTGACCACTGGCGAGGTGCTGCTGTCACACTGCTTGTGCCAAAGCGTTGCCATGGTGATGCAACTTGTTTGCTTGCTACAGGTGTGACCACTGGCGAGGTGCTGCTGTCACACTGCTTGTGCCAAAGCGTTGCCATGGTGATGCAACTTGTTTGCTTGCTACAGGTGTGACCACTGGCGAGGTGCTGCTGTCACACTGCTTGTGCCAAAGCGTTGCCATGGTGATCCAAGTGGGCGAGATCTTCCTGCTGGTCTTCTTCGTGTTCGGCATGTCGTGTGTCGGCAGCTTCGGCAGTGTGCTCGTGCTCATTGTGCTGCAGTACGTCTTCGGAACCTGCTTCGGTACGTTCACAGCCACTCTGATGCAACTGTCAACAGGGTTCTATACGATGTTTCCTTTGTTTTATACTTTCTGGATTTTTCTTATATTATTGTACAGTCACATTACTTCCAACGTAATTATCATAAACAAAAACTTAATTAATATTTTTTCAAATGTATTTGTTAAAATACAAATATGCTTTAGGGTAAGAATTGCTATTCTGTTCTAAAAACGAGTATTTAAGTTTAAACGGTCATTCAAGAAATGCTATTTTTGTTGCCATGGCAATATAGTCCTAATCTACTGTTTAAAATTTACAGCAAGTTGAATTCTGAGTTCAACTTGTTTAAGTTCAACTTGCTGCCGTTACAGCAAGTTGAATAGAACACTTTTTGTGCATTCTGAGTTCTTTTCAAAACGTTCCCAGACATATTTTAATTCCGTGCCACCCAAGAAGTAAAAAGTGAATCGAAAAATGGGACGCGATTCCTTCGAGTCTCAGTTAAACAATGTCAGAAACCACATCTCTCTAAGCGTATTCATTGGCGTGCAGTTGAAACAATCCTGGAACTCTTGGACCGGCGCTCGTTCGCGCGCGTCCGAATGCAATTGTTTTCTGCCTGGAGTTTAGCTGCCTGTGTGTTGAGCGGGAGGAGTGGCATCAAGTCGTGTAGCGGTTGGCTCCTCCAGCAAAATATAAGTACAAGCTCCTTGCCTAGGTCTGATGGTGAGCGCGGTGAGCAAGGACGCCTCCGACGCCGTCTACCAGGTGGTGGGCATCGTCTTCCCTCTCGCCTTCATGAGCGGCACTCTCTGGCCCCTGGAGGCCGTGCCCAGAGTCATCAGCGTCATCTGCTTCTGCGCACCAGCCACGTGGTCCACCGCGGCGCTCAACAACATCGTGTCTAGAGGCTGGAGCTGGACGCATGCGCAAGTGTGGCCGGGCTTTGCCGTGCCAGTAGTGTACATAGTGCTGCTGTTTGTACTGGCAATGTACAAGCTCAGGAGGTAGAGGCTGGAGCTGGACGCATGCGCAAGTGTGGCCGGGCGTTGCCGTGCCAGTAGTGTACATTGTGCTGCTGTTTGTACTGGCAATGTACAAGCTCAGGAGGTAGAGGCTGGAGCTGGACGCATGCGCAAGTGTGGCCGGGCTTTGCCGTGCCAGTAGTGTACATAGTGCTGCTGTTTGTACTCGCAATGTACAAGCTCAGGAGGTAGAGGCTGGAGCTGGACGCATGCGCAGGTGTGGCCGGGCTTTGCCGTGCCAGTAGTGTACACAGTGCTGCTGTTTGTACTGGCAATGTACAAGCTCAGGAGGTAGAGGCTGGAGCTGGACGCATGCGCAAGTGTGGCCGGGCTTTGCCGTGCCAGTAGTGTACATAGTGCTGCTGTTTGTACTCGCAATGTACAAGCTCAGGAGGTAGAGGCTGGAGCTGGACGCATGCGCAGGTGTGGCCGGGCTTTGCCGTGCCAGTAGTGTACACAGTGCTGCTGTTTGTACTGGCAATGTACAAGCTCAGGAGGTAGAGGCTGGAGCTGGACGCATGCGCAGGTGTGGCCGGGCTTTGCCGTGCCAGTAGTGTACATTGTGCTGCTGTTTGTACTGGCAATGTACAAGCTCAGGAGGTAGAGGCTGGAGCTGGACGCATGCGCAGGTGTGGCCGGGCTTTGCCGTGCCAGTAGTGTACATTGTGCTGCTGTTTGTACTGGCAATGTACAAGCTCAGGAGGTAGAGGCTGGAGCTGGACGCATGCGCAAGTGTGGCCGGGCTTTGCCGTGCCAGTAGTGTACATTGTGCTGCTGTTTGTACTGGCAATGTACAAGCTCAGGAGGTAGAGGCTGGAGCTGGACGCATGCGCAAGTGTGGCCGGGCTTTGCCGTGCCAGTAGTGTACATAGTGCTGCTGTTTGTACTGGCAATGTTCAAGCTCAGGAGGTAGAGGGTGATACTTGAGATACAAAGCAGGGGCCCTGTTCTAGAAGTTTTGAATTCCCAATTCTGATGGTCGATTTTGCCGCTTGTTGCAGGCACTTTTGGATACGATTGGAGACAAAATGGGTTGACGAAATGACTTGAATTTTTAATCATGATTAGATAAAAGACAAACTTAGGGTTATCACTTGGTACATTTATAATTTTTGCTTTGTTAATTCGTAATAATTAGTTGATTTTTTTGAAAAATTGTTAATTTTCTTGTCTCGCTCAGTATTGTATAAAATTTAATTGAAAAACTGTGCCAAGTGATAACCCTAAGTTTGTCTTTTATCTAACCTATGATCTAACCATGATTAAAATTTGAGAACAATTGATTGACGTGTTTGATCTCCAATCGTATCGGAAATTTCTTAGTTTTGCACGGTTTTGTTGAACTGGCGCCTAATTAACAAGGCACGAAGCAGAAATGAAAAAGTGCTATACTAATAATACAATCAGACTGATCATGTGAACATCCTATCAAAGTTACACCCACTTAAGAAACAATTTTTCTCTCACAATTTGCTAAAACGGCAGAGCGTTTGCCCCACGGAATTGGGAAAACGTTCTAGAATAGGCCTCCAGCACATCTTCTAAAATCCTGAATTCATAGTCATTTAACTCAATTTTGATTACTTGACCCGACAATAGTTGGAAGCAGGGTCACGATATTTATTATTTGATTACTTGTAAAGACTGTAAAATCTGTTATGCTATTACATACATTTTTTAAATGGCAATCTAATAGATTACTTGACCGTCGGTTTCGAGGTCGACCGAGGAGACATGTAGTAGGAGTTAAGTTGTTTTTAATTAACTATGATGTACAATATGAAGAGCACAAATAAACTTATTCTATGAAAATGTGATTTAAGAACAATTCTTCCGTCTTATGCCCTGTTCACACTGAGGATTCGATCATGATCCAAAATCTCGATTGCAATCGAAAATGTGTGTGAAATGAACTCAATCGAACTCGATCATGATCCAAATCTCGATTGAGTTGTAAGAACGCAATCGAAATCTGAATCATGATCGAACAAAAGAAAACAAAAGAAGATCAATGTCAAACAAAAGAAATTATGAATTTTAAAAATATATACTTACAAATGCATGCTCTAATTTGAATGTAACAACATTATACTTGCCTCCATTTTGATTTCGATTGTAATTGATCTGGATCATGATCTAATTGTCAGTGTGAAAAGGGTATTAGGACTCACTATAGTATTATAAACTGGGTTTTATGGAAAACTTCCAGTGGAGTCAGAATGATACGGAATGATGTCAGACCGAACAGGGCTCGAACCCGGGACATCTCGACCGGCAAGTGAGCGTTTCCGGGTTCGAGTTCCGGTTCGAGCGGACATTATTCGCTATTAATTGATGATCTTTACTATACCTAGTACAATTTACTGTTTGTTTTCCAGATCTCTGTGTTGATATACTGGGTAATAATAAACAACGACTGAATCTGACTGTACAGGCTAACACGTTAGAGGGTTGGGAACGCTGCAACGTCCCAGGCGCGTAGGAAGGAGGGGGGAAAGGGGAACTCCCCTCCCTCCCACCCCAGCAGGCAATTCCCCCTCATTCACCATGCAAAATTAAGTTTAATGTCTCCCTCTTTAAAATGAGTGTCAAGGTCTTCGGGGCAAGAATAGAGGGTTGTTTGTTGTAATTTGAGCAGTTAATCATCCCAGAATCGATTTTAAAATGTTTATATTTGAAAAAATGCCCTTCGGTGCAACAATTGGAGGATTTGTTGCTTCAGTTTGTACATTTTAGAGCCCAAGAATCACTATTAAATGGTTAAAATTCTATAAAACGCCCTGCGGGGCTCAAACTGGGGGCAATACCCCAGACTCCCACATCCGGGTGTCGCAACCCCCCCCCCCCCCCACGATGAAAGTAGTTCCTACGCGCCTGTGGCGTCCACATACGCCCACATTCCATACGTATTTATAATTTTGTCAAAAACACATCAATAAAAATAAAAAAATTAAATATAAAAAATTAAATGTTTATAATGAATGTATTAATGACGTGGCAATGATGTGCAATGAACCGCATCACCAGTCTATTGATTCTTTGACGTGGCTGAATCTCGGACTGTTCTCGGAATAGAACTGGTTGAACCAGCGGCGATGATTGGCGATGTTCTTGTCCTCTTTCACCAGCAGAGGTTTGTCCTCGTAGCGCTTGTGGTTCCAGATCATGACGTCACGCTCGAACTGAAACCAGACGGACACTTCATTTGCACAGATTACACAGATTCAAACCGACCAATTCCACTACAAATCACTTTCGAGTAGGTCATGAAGTAAATAATACAGTTTTTATTTCTCTATCTTCTGCAAGAAAAAATTGTTTCCCTTACACTTGTTTCCCTTACAATTTCAAAAATGTTCAGGAGAAGGAAAAAAACACAAAGTAAATAACAGATTTGGGTATACAAATCTGATGTATTGTTAATGCCTCTCAAATAGTACAATGGTATTAATGTACCTCGTAATTTATAACAGAAATTGATACTTTTTAAATTATTGTCATACGAGTTTTTTCATTCAAAGTCATGCTGATATTGCATTATGAGCTCGTAGATACGAGGTTTTGCATAGAATTGCTTTTCTAGCAACCATGAAAAACCTCGAAGCCTTATGCCTTATGCATGAAACCTTATGCGAGCGCTCGAACGATCTCGAAAATAGGTCCCCTGAGGCTTTAGAAGGCAGTGAAATCACTGCATTTCATTGGCTGAACAACACTGGAATAACATTGCCACGTTAAAGGCGATCGATTACAAAGTCGATTCAATGCTAATCTCCCGTAAGAGTTGTCGATCGTTTGTCCAGCAAAGTTATACAATCGCAGTACAGATACATGGTTTTGCATGCAGGAAGATCGGAGTTTTGTCAAATTTTTAGTTTTACTATAAAACATTTTCGAAAAAATACAGTTACCTACGAGGTTTTCAAAAATGGAATCGACATTGTATTATATACTGACCATGATGCACTCTCCCATGATGAGGATGTTGCAGAAGAGAGAGAAGAGAGGGGGACAGAAGAAGCGTTGCACGACTCTCTGAAGCATGGGCTCGAGCGGCGTGGTGCAGAGGACGACGCACACCGGGCCCAGGCCAGTCTCCAGGAACAGCGTCACATAGCCGGGCCCGATCTACAACACGAGCATGTCACATGTCTGACTCTCTGAAGCATGGGCTCGAGCGGCGTGGTGCAGAGGATCACGCACACCGGGCCCAGGCCAGTCTCCAGGAACAGCGTCACATAGCCGGGCCCGATCTACAACACGAGCATGTCACATGTCTGACTCTCTGAAGCATGGGCTCGAGCGGCGTGGTGCAGAGGATCACGCACACCGGGCCCAGGCCAGTCTCCAGGAACAGCGTCACATAGCCGGGCCCGATCTACAACACGAGCATGTCACATGTCTGACTCTCTGAAGCATGGGCTCGAGCGGCGTGGTGCAGAGGATGACGCACACCGGGCCCAGGCCAGTCTCCAGGAACAGCGTCACATAGCCGGGCCCGATCTACAACACGAGCATGTCACATGTCTGACTCTCTGAAGCATGGGCTCGAGCGGCGTGGTGCAGAGGATCACGCACACCGGGCCCAGGCCAGTCTCCAGGAACAGCGTCACATAGCCGGGCCCGATCTACAACACGAGCATGTCACATGTCTGACTCTCTGAAGCATGGGCTCGAGCGGCGTGGTGCAGAGGACGACGCACACCGGGCCCAGGCCAGTCTCCAGGAACAGCGTCACATAGCCGGGCCCGATCTACAACACGAGCATGTCACATGTCTGACTCTCTGAAGCATGGGCTCGAGCGGCGTGGTGCAGAGGATGACGCACACCGGGCCCAGGCCAGTCTCCAGGAACAGCGTCACATAGCCGGGCCCGATCTACAACACGAGCATGTCACATGTCTGACTCTCTGAAGCATGGGCTCGAGCGGCGTGGTGCAGAGGACGACGCACACCGGGCCCAGGCCAGTCTCCAGGAACAGCGTCACATAGCCGGGCCCGATCTACAACACGAGCATGTCACATGTCTGACTCTCTGAAGCATGGGCTCGAGCGGCGTGGTGCAGAGGACGACGCACACCGGGCCCAGGCCAGTCTCCAGGAACAGCGTCACATAGCCGGGCCCGATCTACAACACGAGCATGTCACATGTCTGACTCTCTGAAGCATGGGCTCGAGCGGCGTGGTGCAGAGGATCACGCACACCGGGCCCAGGCCAGTCTCCAGGAACAGCGTCACATAGCCGGGCCCGATCTACAACACGAGCATGTCACATGTCTGACTCTCTGAAGCATGGGCTCGAGCGGCGTGGCGCAGAGGATCACGCACACCGGGCCCAGGCCAGTCTCCAGGAACAGCATCACATAGCCGGGCCCGATCTACAACACGAGCATGTCACATGTCTGACTCTCTGAAGCATGGGCTCGAGCGGCGTGGTGCAGAGGACGACGCACACCGGGCCCAGGCCAGTCTCCAGGAACAGCGTCACATAGCCGGGCCCGATCTACAACACGAGCATGTCACATGTCTGACTCTCTGAAGCATGGGCTCGAGCGGCGTGGTGCAGAGGATGACGCACACCGGGCCCAGGCCAGTCTCCAGGAACAGCGTCACATAGCCGGGCCCGATCTACAACACGAGCATGTCACATGTCTGACTCTCTGAAGCATGGGCTCGAGCGGCGTGGCGCAGAGGATCACGCACACCGGGCCCAGGCCAGTCTCCAGGAACAGCGTCACATAGCCGGGCCCGATCTACAACACGAGCATGTCACATGTCTGACTCTCTGAAGCATGGGCTCGAGCGGCGTGGCGCAGAGGATCACGCACACCGGGCCCAGGCCAGTCTCCAGGAACAGCGTCACATAGCCGGGCCCGATCTACAACACGAGCATGTCACATGTCTGACTCTCTGAAGCATGGGCTCGAGCGGCGTGGCGCAGAGGATCACGCACACCGGGCCCAGGCCAGTCTCCAGGAACAGCGTCTTATAGCCGGGCCCGATCTACAACACGAGCATGTCACATGTCTGACTCTCTGAAGCATGGGCTCGAGCGGCGTGGCGCAGAGGATGACGCACACCGGGCCCAGGCCAGTCTCCAGGAACAGCGTCACATAGCCGGGCCCGATCTACAACACGAGCATGTCACATGTCTGACTCTCTGAAGCATGGGCTCGAGCGGCGTGGCGCAGATGATCACGCACACCGGGCCCAGGCCAGTCTCCAGGAACAGCGTCACATAGCCGGGCCCGATCTACAACACGAGCATGTCACATGTCTGACTCTCTGAAGCATGGGCTCGAGCGGCGTGGCGCAGAGGAACACGCACACCGGGCCCAGGCCAGTCTCCAGGAACAGCATCACATAGCCGGGCCCGATCTACAACACGAGCATGTCACATGTCTGACTCTCTGAAGCATGGGCTCGAGCGGCGTGGCGCAGAGGATCACGCACATCGGGCCCAGGCCAGTCTCCAGGAACAGCGTCACATAGCCGGGCCCGATCTACAACACGAGCATGTCACATGTCTGACTCTCTGAAGCATGGGCTCGAGCGGCGTGGCGCAGAGGATCACGCACATCGGGCCCAGGCCAGTCTCCAGGAACAGCGTCACATAGCCGGGCCCGATCTACAACACGAGCATGTCACATGTCTGACTCTCTGAAGCATGGGCTCGAGCGGCGTGGTGCAGAGGATGACGCACACCGGGCCCAGGCCAGTCTCCAGGAACAGCGTCACATAGCCGGGCCCGATCTACAACACGAGCATGTCACATGTCTGACTCTCTGAAGCATGGGCTCGAGCGGCGTGGTGCAGAGGATGACGCACACCGGGCCCAGGCCAGTCTCCAGGAACAGCGTCACATAGCCGGGCCCGATCTACAACACGAGCATGTCACATGTCTGACTCTCTGAAGCATGGGCTCGAGCGGCGTGGTGCAGAGGATGACGCACACCGGGCCCAGGCCAGTCTCCAGGAACAGCGTCACATAGCCGGGCCCGATCTACAACACGAGCATGTCACATGTCTGACTCTCTGAAGCATGGGCTCGAGCGGCGTGGTGCAGAGGATCACGCACACCGGGCCCAGGTCAGTCTCCAGGAACAGCGTCACATAGCCGGGCCCGATCTACAACACGAGCATGTCACATGTCTGACTCTCTGAAGCATGGGCTCGAGCGGCGTGGCGCAGAGGATCACGCACACCGGGCCCAGGCCAGTCTCCAGGAACAGCGTCACATAGCCGGGCCCGATCTACAACCCAGAGTCTAGAGTCTACCGGATTCCGTCCATAAGATTATTAGCACACGGTCTTGTGGTGTTGAAGACTGACATCCGCAAATATCTAATTGCGGACGCAGCTTTTTCAGCACTATTGACGCGGACGTAATGACTCGAACGCAAACGATGTTAAGATAATGTGAAATTACAATATTACATTCACAATTCGAACGGAAACGGGGACGGGACAAAATGTTAAGCAAAATCTAACTCTTTGTGCCCGCGTTTGTTCGTCCGCTTCAATCGTATCAACTGCTTCACGGTTCCTAATCCATATCTCTTCATGATCTATTTCCGACAGAACTCATTTCGACGTAGGTATAATGACGGCGGTCGCGAAGAGATCTTAAGTAGATATAGAATAGGTCCCCAGGAGACCTATTTTCGAGATCGTTCTAGTAAAATATCGTACGGGTACGAGCTGAGTTGACGTCAGACAAAACAAAACTATAAACTGATTTGGCTTCTTGGATGCTATTTCCTTCGGACGGACGTCACTTTGACGTCACGCTCGATTACGCGAGCACTCGAACGATCTCGAGAGTAGGTCCCCTGATCTTCCTGCTACTCTACCTGCTCTCCTCGCACGTTGATGGTGGACAGCGGGATCTTGTTGAAGAGTTTGAACTCCTGCTTGACTCTCATAGTGGCCGTGTGTTTGCGTCCCTGCTGGTCACACGGGGTCCACGTGGCCGACCACACGTGGCGCGCGCAGCTCGACGCCACAGTCTCCAGAAACCTCAGGTCGCTGCCGGCGAACGTGGAGGGTCCGTGGAGGGCGTTCAGGTGAGCCAAGTCCCCGGCGTTCTCGCTGATCTCCTACAATGACGTCACAAGTAGTGCTCAGGTCGCTATGGGGAACGTGGAGGGTCCGTGGAGGGCGTTCAGGTGAGCCAAGTCCCCGGCGTTCTCGCTGATCTCCTGCAATGACGTCACAAGTAGTGCTCAGGTCGCTATGGGGAACGTGGAGGGTCCGTGGAGGGCGTTCAGGTGCGCCAAGTCCCCGGCGTTCTCGCTTATCTCCTGCAATGACGTCACAAGTAGTGCTCAGGTCGCTATGGGGAACGTGGAGGGACCGTGGAGGGCGTTCAGGTGCGCCAAGTCCCCGGCGTTCTCGCTGATCTCCTGCAATGACGTCACAAGTAGTGCTCAGGTCGCTATGGGGAACGTGGAGGGACCGTGGAGGGCGTTCAGGTGCGCCAAGTCCCCGGCGTTCTCGCTGATCTCCTGCAATGACGTCACAAGTAGTGCTCAGGTCGCTATGGGGAACGTGGAGGGTCCGTGGAGGGCGTTCAGGTGAGCCAAGTCCCCGGCGTTCTCGCTTATCTCCTGCAATGACGTCACAAGTAGTGCTCAGGTCGCTATGGGGAACGTGGAGGGTCCGTGGAGGGCGTTCAGGTGAGCCAAGTCCCCGGCGTTCTCGCTGATCTCCTACAATGACGTCACAAGTAGTGCTCAGGTCGCTATGGGGAACGTGGAGGGTCCGTGGAGGGCGTTCAGGTGAGCCAAGTCCCCGGCGTTCTCGCTGATCTCCTGCAATGACGTCACATGTAGTGCTCAGGTCGCTATGGGGAACGTGGAGGGTCCGTGGAGGGCGTTCAGGTGCGCCAAGTCCCCGGCGTTCTCGCTGATCTCCTGCAATGACGTCACAAGTAGTGCTCAGGTCGCTATGGGGAACGTGGAGGGTCCGTGGAGGGCGTTCAGGTGCGCCAAGTCCCCGGCGTTCTCGCTGATCTCCTGCAATGACGTCACAAGTAGTGCTCAGGTCGCTATGGGGAACGTGGAGGGTCCGTGGAGGGCGTTCAGGTGCGCCAAGTCCCCGGCGTTCTCGCTGATCTCCTGCAATGACGTCACAAGTAGTGCTCAGGTCGCTATGGGGAACGTGGAGGGTCCGTGGAGGGCGTTCAGGTGCGCCAAGTCCCCGGCGTTCTCGCTGATCTCCTGCAATGACGTCACAAGTAGTGCTCAGGTCGCTATGGGGAACGTGGAGGGTCCGTGGAGGGCGTTCAGGTGCGCCAAGTCCCCGGCGTTCTCGCTGATCTCCTGCAATGACGTCACAAGTAGTGCTCAGGTCGCTATGGGGAACGTGGAGGGTCCGTGGAGGGCGTTCAGGTGCGCCAAGTCCCCGGCGTTCTCGCTGATCTCCTGCAATGACGTAGTGCTGCTTGAGAATCTGCCAGCTTCAAATAAATTATTGCGGTTGGTTGGTGGCCATTCAACATTATCCGAAAACAAAATCATTCCGGTCTGGTATCATTTCAGATCAATGTTATCCTTATGGCCGTGAAATGATCCAGACCGTTGGGCCAGAGAGACTGGGGTGTTTGGGGGTTAGTGTGACGACCTCCCTCCACCTGTTATCAGTCTCTCGACGGCGCCGGTTGTGAATGTTACGCCGTCCTTCGGATGGGACGTTAAGCCGTTGGCCCAATTGGTAACTTTCATGGTAAAGATATCCTCTCCTCCCTTCCCTATATTATTACATTCTCAGTAGTGTAGCCTGGCTCTGTTGAGAAACTAATAACGACTTTTACTCTGCGAAGAGGCGTCTTGGTATTTCCTCAAACCCGCTCAGTGAAACAACATTCTCCTCCCTTGACAAACTAAAGACGATCCTACACCTGCCACCAAGTAATGTTTATATACAAAACGAACCCTTTTGTTTTTCAACAGTACAAAAATATAGCAATCTAAGTTTCGCAACTGCACAATTTAAAAAAAAAAGTTTTTAACGATTATATGTCAAATTAGTAATGCGCAAACCTGAAGGAGCCGTTCCGCAGCCAATAATTGCACAGGTAAAAATACATTAAATACAATCACAGAATTGCAACTAGTCCGACACCACAAATTGCCCTCTCTTGAAAACTGATGATATTATCCTCCACCTGCCACCAAGTAGTGACGTCATGTTGTACCCCTCCCCTCCCCCCCTCTCACCTGTAAGTGTGAGTTGATGACGTACTCGTTGCGGCCGCGATACCCCCACTCCTTGCACATGATCTGAGGCACCGGCTCGGGCCGCCATGTTGGCGCCACTCCCTCTGCGTGGTACCAGACAAACACCACGGTGTTCACTTCACACGACTCCCAGCGCCGCACCTTGGCGATGTCAGGCACTAGACACAGAACCATAAGTCACGAGCGGCTTGAGGTGGAGAGTTTTGTCATGTCTTTTGGTTTGTTCTCTTTGGGAAATGGCAACCACAACCTTCATTTAATGATCATGAGCAGAGCCAGTTGTTTGTGGTGATAAAAAAAGCCAAAATTCGTTTTTAACATTCTGAAAGTGGTGAATTGGTGGTGATAATTATGTTAATTTTCGCGATAAGTGGTGAACTGGAAAAAAAATGATTTTTGTAAGAATAAGTGTGAAATATGACGCGCGAGCGACTTCTCACTAGCGAGACTCGGCGCGTGCGCATGCGCACCCCTGTTCAAGGTCATGTAGATGCGTCATTCCATGCTCAGCAGCCAATCAGCTGGCACCCCCATACACTCTTTGGCTGGCACTGACTGCTGGCTTACGAAGAAAACAGTGTGATTCTTTCTATTTCGTGGTACTTCAGACACTGATCGAGGAAATTTTCGTAAAATATATACTCGGAATCGGGAAATGTTGCAAAACACGTGGGTTTGGTTCAAAATCACGTGAAATCGCGAGAATTCGTCAATATCGCGTCAAAACACAAATTTCGCGAAAATTCGCGAGAAAAAGATACATATATTTGGAATCAGGAGTGTATGAAACGTAAAGATATGACAGAAAGTTCATGTTTCTAAACATTTCGCGTTTATCGTGGAAACCATAAACAACTGGCCCTGATCATGAGTCTACATATTATTCGTTAAATATATTAAATCTTCCCTTATTTTGCTTATTTTAATTGCCAGTTACATTTGTTATTGATAAACGCCTATCTCAAAACACTAAGGCCGGGTTACATCGGTACATCGTACACCGGGACTTACTGAAATATTTAAACAGATATTCTGTAACCTTTTAAAATCGAAATCATCGCCTAATTCCTAGTGCAAATTTTCTTGTGAACGAAAGACTGTTCGTTCATTTAGTTTCAAAAGCATTGCACTTCCCTATAATTAAGTAGTGGATTTTAGATGTGAAATTTCACTGGCTCCTCAAATCTGTTGTTTGAAGTAACTTACAACAGAATAGTTTCTAGCAGAGCGTAGTTTCATCGCGTTCAAACTGATGAAGTTTAGCAAACGGCAACGAACAGCCTCGCATGAATGTGTTACCTTTATCCGCGTACGGCACTGCAGTGCACTTGCCGTCCTCGCCGCTGAAGCGCCACAAGTGGAAGGGACACTCGAGACAGTCGCCCTTGACGACGCCGCCCACCGCCATGTTGGCGCCGAGGTGCGGACAATAGGCGTCGAGGACGTGAACGACGCCGCCGGCGGTGCGGAACACGGCGAAGTTCTCACCTGTTGCGTGACAAGAGGGTGTTAAGACGCCCTTGACGACGCCATGTTGGCGCCGAGGTGTGGACAATAGGCGTCGAGGACGTGAACGACGCCGCCATGAGTGCGGAACACGGCGAAGTTCTCACCTGTTGCGTGACAAGAGGGTGTTAAGACGCCCTTGACGACGCCATGTTGGCGCCGAGGTGCGGACAATAGGCGTCGAGGACGTGAACGACGCCGCCGGCGGTGCGGAACACGGCGAAGTTCTCACCTGTTGCGTGACAAGAGGGTGTTAAGACGCCCTTGACGACGCCATGTTGGCGCCGAGGTGCGGACAATAGGCGTCGAGGACGTGAACGACGCCGCCGTGAGTGCGGAACACGGCGAAGTTCTCACCTGTTGCGTGACAAGAGGGTGTTAAGACGCCCTTGACGACGCCATGTTGGCGCCGAGGTGCGGACAATAGGCGTCGAGGACGTGAACGACGCCGCCGTGAGTGCGGAACACGGCGAAGTTCTCACCTGTTACGTGACAAGAGGGTGTTAAGACGCCCTTGACGACGCCATGTTGGCGCCGAGGTGCGGACAATAGGCGTCGAGGAAGTGAACGACGCCGCCGGCGGTGCGGAACACGGCGAAGTTCTCACCTGTTGCGGGACAAGAGGGTGTTAAGACGCCCTTGACGACGCCATGTTGGCGCCGAGGTGCGGACAATAGGCGTCGAGGACGTGAACGACGCCGCCATGAGTGCGGAACACGGCGAAGTTCTCACCTGTTGCGTCGCATGCAACATGTGGCTCTTTGTAAGGTTATTTTCATCGTAATTCTAATCACCTTTAATTTTTATATGACTTTCAATTAATCAAAATTATTTCTATATTCATTGCAAAGCATTTATATCTGTTGAATAACTTCCAAATCGTCTTTTTTATTTTTCATTTAACTTTTAAAGAATCTAAACGATGAAAATAATAGATTTATCGAAAGTTAAGATGTACTAGATGAAAACGAAATTAGATGCTCTGAAAGAATGAGCGTCTTATTTAAAAGCGTCTAACGTTTTTTTTATCTAAATTTAAAGGCATCTTAGTTATTTATTTATACCTAATTTATATTAATACCTTCACATCCACATGCAAGTCTAGCTTGCTCGTTGTAACTCTGTTCCTGCTCACCTAACGCCGCCACGTGCTTGACCTGCCCCGGGCGCAACTCCTGTGACTCCAGCAACATGAACCAGCCGTTGGGGAACACGGGGGGCAGGTTGCCCACCTTGCGCATGCGCCGTATCTGCTGCACCTGCTCGCGGCGACTGCGTCCGCGCCGTCGCGACGCCGGCTCCAGCATGGCGTCGTAGCCGACTTCGCTCAGATCCTGCAAGCATAATATATCCAAGTGGAAAACACGCAGACAACACACACTTTTAAGGTAGCACAACTGATATCTCATATCTTCCAAATAAGCCTATTTTTGGCAGAGGTATCAATAATCACTATTTACACGATATTGTGAAATATGAACAACTTCTCGTGTCTAGATTTTGAGATATTGTAGTTATAAATTCCTATTTTTAACATGTAGTCTTATGGGGGCCATTAAAATCATGACGATTTCCATGCTATTTTTGAGTTTTTAATTTTACTGAGGTTCAACGTTTTTTCAAAAAACTGATTTCTAGATAGATAGTTGGACATTCTATTAGGAAAAAAATTGAAAACAATACCAACATGTGCTATTTTAAAAGTTATTAACCAAAAACTAAATGATTTCCCTATACCTCCTGCGTTACAGTTTTATCATTCTCGGAAGGCAATAAATTGAAACCTCGCGTTACGACAGGGGTTGCAAGTTAAATGACATTTTATGATTCATTTATACTTAAATATAGTTGAAATGTAGGAAAACGTTTTCTGAACTTGTAATTTCAAGATTTTTTTTTTGTATATTTATAATGAATGTTCACTCGACAATTCATAAAACGGTATTTGAACGAAACAGATTGGCTGCTGGTCAGGTTCAATAACAATCTATCCTTGTTATTATCAATGAAATCAGAGCTCACCTACTAGAGGTAGATGACGAGTTAGCATAGACTTCATCAGATGATGCCATCATATTTTTTCAGACAATCCATTTCTTTCTTATACCGTTTTATGAATTGTCGAGTGTACTACCTTAATGACGATTACTCGGAAAATTTACAAACACACCTAAAATGTTTGTCCATGACCATGCAAAATTTTACGTTGTTTGGTCGAGCGTCCAGTTTACCTTTCAAAAAACACTGGATCATGTTTAACAACTTATCAAGAGACCACTAAGTGTTTACAATACCTATTATGTGTGCAAAGTTGCAGGCCGATTTGTTGGACGGTTTGTCCTGCACTGGGATCGTATAACTTTTGTCAACAGCCGATCGACATCTCTTGTGGGAGAATAACATTGACACGTCAAAGTCTATCGACAACAAAGTCGAATCAATGCTAATCTCTCATAAGAGTTGTCGATCGTTTGTCAGGCAAAGTTATACAATCGCAGTGCTGGACACTGCTGGCAAAACGAGCCTATTGAAAATGCATGGACGGCCACAGCTTCTCTCACATTCTCAATTGTTTTTTTATTATCAACACGATTATATCATATTTAAACTGATTTATATTGATTAAAACACTCACAACACTTATTATGTTTCAAATTCATAAACACATGTATTTTAGTGAAAATTCGCGTTAAATATCATTTAAAACACTTTCTGACAGTTCTTTGTTGGTTTACACCGGCCATCTTGGACATCGGCCTGGTGGATGTCAGTCCGCGGAACCAAGCTGAACATGCAATCAGCGACCAGTCATGTAGGAGGCAGTGAAATCGGAACCACCGAGCGTCAATGAGTGGATGAGACGGTCGGCATACCCGCGAACACCCGGACGAAGACGTCTTATGAAGAATTTATCATTGACGATCGGAAGATCGGAAATACTACTCTTTGCGAATACATCAGTTTTCGAGCGGCAATTTTGAAATGTGGAACGATCTTCAAAAACTGACGTTTTCCAACTTATCAAATCCAATACAAATCTATATATTAACTTGTTTTATTGAAAACAACAGTGTTAAAAAATCCTGTTACCACAGTAAACTTCGCAGTTGCGCGGGACGTATCTAGATACATGTATCTAGATACGTTTTGTGTATAGATACAATTATTTTCACGTATCTGTATTTTTATCTAGATACAAATATGTCTGTATCTTTGTATCTAGATGCGTAGATACATATTATAATTACAAAATAATGATCAATATCGTATGCTGGTCCGGTTATAATTATTATCAGAACCCATTTGCTGTTCGGTTCAGAAGAATTTACAAACAAATTAAGTAATAATAATCAATATCGTATGCTGTTCAGTTAATAAATTATCAGTAGTAGGTAGGTGGGTGGGTACTCATTTGATGTTCAGTTCAGAAGACATTATTGTCTAATTACAATATAATTATGAACATTATTTGCTGTTGTTCATAATTAACTTTGATTTGCTTTAATACAGTTTAAACAATTTATTAGAAAAATTATGAATTCAATTGTGTATAGTACAGCGAAATAAATCTAGTACCAAAGATACTAGTATACCTTCAATATCTATTATATGGAAAATATAAAATATCATTACCCTAACACTGCCTTGAAAATGTATCTATGTATCTACAGTTGTATCTAGATACATATTTTTGTATCTTGTATCTGTATCTAGATAGATTTATTATTTGTATCTATATCTGTATCTAGATCCAAATATCCACCTGCATCTGTATATTCTGTATCTAGATACAAAAAACGTATCTGACCCAACACTGGTACCTAAGCTTAATATAACTATAGGTGTGTTTACCTTAATAATGTTTTTAATAATAATACGTGGGGATTTTGATGTATAGGCTATTCAAATGCCAAATTGAGAGTACGGACATTGAGACCCCGAAATTTCATAATAACATTCGAAATTCATTTGAATGGCAGCCCGTTTTAACTGTATTCGTGCAAATAAATCAAATTTGTGTCTACCTAAATTAACTGTGAATTATTTTAGCGTTTAACGTCGCACTTTTCTGCAACTTTGCTAACGGCGACGAATGAATGATTATTACGATGATTGGGAGATGATGATGAAGCATAGTATAGGAATAGACGGTGGGAAGAAGGTGGTCGTGGCATATTAGTATTAGTCATGAAAAATGTGAGAAAAATATATTTTCAGGCAAAATAAAACACTTAATTTTAAAAAATCAGATAGTAACGACCCATAACAGCCTGCTAGACTAAATAATGCCGCACACTGGAGTTCATTATGACCTCTGGTGCGACCTCAAAGTGTTAAATACGATATTTTTAGTAAAACAATAAAAAATAATCGTATTTAACACTTTGAGGTCGCACCAGAGGTCATAATGAACTCCAGTGTGCGGCATTATTTAGTCTAGCAGGCTGTTATGGGTCGTTACTATCTGATTTTTTAAAATTATTTAGTGGAAAGACAACATTTCAAAAAACGCTCTGACGAACCGTGCGATTCCCGTTCGCTTCCGTTTGCCTCTTAAACATCCTTGCCCTAGTCATAACATATTCTCTATTGACAGCATCCAACATGCAGCTCATTGTCAGTTCCTCGCCTACTTCTTCATCTCGAGGATAAACTGCAATTAAATGCGCTCGAGTGCAATTAATACTCGACGAGATCGTTACAATCTCCCCCGGGACATGGAAATCCTCTCGCGTGAGGATAATAGCTCGCCCAAGTGCATTTAGATTGATGAAACTGACACTCCTGTCACACTCAGAGCAGAGTTATGCGATGATAATCCAAGCCATTCACATCTGCAGCGCGATTGTGTAAGCTTCACTTGCGAGTTGGACGAGCATCGTCTAATCTCGTCCATCGTCCATCTCCTAGACGCTGAGTGTGTAACACACTTTAGAGATGGAGTACTACACCTCTAGCCAGAGTCAGACGGACTCCATCTCTAAAGTGAGTTACACACTCAGCATCTAGGAGATGGATGATGGACGAGATTAGACGATGCTCGTCCAACTCGGATGTGAAGCTTACACAATCGCGCTGCTGGAATCATCAAAATCAAGTTGATGAGTATCCTTTTTTATCAATGTATTAACTAAATCGCAAAATACATACATTTTTCGCCTCAAAGGCGAATGCGAGGGCCATAAAATGGCTTATCCGTGGGAAATAAAATTACGAAACATAACAATTAGTGCATACCTGATCGTTAGAAAGTATAAATTATTTTAAGGGCTATTCGAGAAAACAAGGAGCACGACTGCACTCTGTTGGCTATTGTGGTACTAGGTAAATAACCTTTTTTTTTTAGATTAGATTATTGTTTAACGGCGCGTCAACGACGAGGTTATATTGCGCACATGTTTACTTTTAACGTTGTTGATCATAAGTTGAGGACATGGGGAGGGGTCGACCTAAAGGGCCCGATCTGGGGGAGTCTGAAACTGGTGGGAAAGCCAGCTCAGAATTGGGACAGACCGGGGGGCGGAGGAAAGCTTTGAGCCGGTGGGACCCGATTTCAGGGGGATCACCATCTCGAGGGGGAAGGCCGGCCCGAGGGGCCCGCGAATTTGGGGAGGGCATGGGACTAGGTCGACCCTGGACTGCACTTATTTGGGACCAACACTCGTTATGTGAGGCGGTCCCTTAAGCCTTACCACCGCGTCAAGGTGGCAGCCCATTGGTGGGGAAATCATAAATAGCGGCTATCAAGGGACCATTTCCATAAATATAAATATTTTCTATAGCTGTTGTTTGTTATGGCTAAAAGAGTAAATTTATAACTAAATTGCAATTTCAATTGTTTTTTCTTTTTCACTGCTGCTCTATGGAAACACGAAATGTAAAAACAAATAAATGAATCTGTATACTGATAGATTATCTTGCCAGAAGTGGCTCATCACGTATCGCTTATTTGCGGGAATACCTCAGACCAGAGATTATACGAATGAGAATGAGAGTTATCTTAAATTATGAAATCACAACAGAAAACCATCACAAATTGGTCGGAGGAGGACAAACAAAAATGGTCAACGTGATAGGGAATAGAATAAAAACATGTAAAACGTCATGTAAAACGTTTTGAAACCCTTTGTCTCTTTTGATATGGCGTTGTTTTGGTTTTGGTTTGTTTGGTAATTCTCACCCTGATGTAGTTGATGGGCAGCACGAGGTAGTAGACGACGAGACCCACCAGCAGCAGTGCGCATGCGCCGTACACCCACGTGGTCACGGAAAATGACGTCATGTGCAGCAGTCCGTCTGCGCACCAGGAGCTCCACGCCGCAGCCATGTCCCGACCTGAGTGCGATCACAGAAAATGATAACTTTCTTGTCACAGTGACAAGCTTTTCATCTCGATGTTATTCACGGTATTCTAGGGTCTTGTCACAGTGTCACATTGGCACAGTGGCTCTTAACTTCCCGTCAGCTAACAAACATGTGCGGATGTCAAAATTTAACTTATATCGTCTGTAGTAATTGTCAGCAGTAAACATAAAAAATATTTAGTTGACTTTCAAGCTCGTACTTTTCTGATAGTTTAAGACGTTTTCAAATGTGTTATGGGATTAAGAAAATAAATAATTGATAAAAATTGTCTGATTTAGCCAGTTTCCATAAAAAACTGGTAAAAACCAAATCATGAACTTTTTTTTATAATGAATAAATAAATTTTGTACTGCACGAAATGATTGAAAATAATTGTATTTTATAAATAAAATATCATATTTCTATACAGAAATAATATTAAACAACTCAAAATACATTTGTTTTATTTTTTTATTGATTTGTAATTGATTTGATTCATTTAATTGACATATGAATTGCTTCCAGTTATGTTTGTTGTCCAATCAGAAGGCCAGAATATTCATTTCTGTCGAATGTCGACTCCCCAATGGCCTCATAGCACAAAATCTTAATATTTACTTTATTATACCGAAGAGTTTCTAAATAGGCTTTAGAAACTCTTTGATAATACGCTCCAACGAATAAGGACAATTTGAATGCAATAATTCAAATGGCAAACTAAAAACGCAAAACAGAATTTAAAAGTAAGTAATAAAAAATAAACAAGATACAAAAAAATTAAAACATCATTTTAGACAAAACTGTCCCCACCATACACCCATAAGGAGTCGATTAAAAATCCGGGAATTTAAGGAGGGAAGAAACTAAAAGCAACGACATTGATCATAAAAATGATGATTCAAATTGTCATTTTAATATATGTCAAAATGTGTACGTTTGTATTTCGGTCCTGAATGTCCCAGAGCTAGTTGCTGTCTACCTGTGACGTCAGCGGCGACGGCTCCTAGAGCAGCGATGAGGACCATCAGTGCGAACATGGTGAAGCCTGGTAGACAACTGACTGCGTGCACTTTCAGTACTGATACATGCCAAACACACGATCTTTGTAGTCGATCGACTATGACGTGTCAATGTTATTCTCCCATAAGAGATGTCGACTGTTGACGAAAGTTATACGATACCAGTGCAAGCAGCAATATCCAGTTGCTAAGGAGGGCCCAGTGTAAAAGTCTCCAAGCTCTTTTTGTAGTTCTGAGATATTCGATGTTGGACTTTGAAAAAAAGATTGAAATGTTTTCAGAACTAAATTAGCACTATTTGTTGTTTGAGCGAGCGAACCAAACGACTCCTTTTGGCTCATTTGGCACGGACCTTTTTTTTCTCAGGTCACAGTTTTTCTTCGATCGAGCTGAAATTTTGCACACTGTTTGGACCATCTCTGGGCGTTGCAGGCCCTAATTTTCTTGAAATCCGCTGATTGGTTCAAAATTAAAAAAGAATGTCTTCCGATTGGTTGGTCCGATCAATTTGAAATGTTGTCAAGTCATTGCTTCCAACAATAATAATATCTTCTGATTGGTCGAAAATAAAAATGTTCCGATTTAGTTCAAATTTTGCATGGTGATCAAGACCAACATTATCTATAAACTTGTACACATTTTAAGCCCAATCAGTCAATTATTTATTGTAATTTTAAGAGTTTAGTATGGGTTGTCAAATAGATTTCTTGAAAAAGTACATGATATGTAAGAAAGTCAGGACACAATGGATCTGTTATTAGCCAGATTGTTTATATGGAGATTGGAAAGTTGCAAAGATAATCGTATCGTGTCGTATCGTGCATTGTGTTGGGCTGGGGATGTTGCACGTATCTGTGCTTGCTCATCAACGCGTTTCACTGAGCGTTTTCCTAGAATATAGTCCTAGGTGATAAAAAAACAAAATGTAAAATGGAATGGATAACTTACTAAATTGTAATCAATTAATTAAGAAATGGACTTTGGTACTGTTTAATAGGATTCACTAAATGAAGCATTTTTACTTGGGATAGAATGCAAATAAGATAATTATTAGAAAATAGAAATATACTTCATTTTCTTTGATATGATGTTTACGATCATATTATTACGTACAATTTGGTTTATGTAGGAATGAAACTATAGAAATCATGTAAATATATGTAACAATAACGCTAAATATTACTCTATTGGTCTAACTATATTCTAAATATACTTGTCAGCCTTGGACACATACATTTTTACGGACTTAGGGACTTCTTACTCTGGAAATGTGAAGGAATTCACAGGACCACACTACAAATGACGGACTTATGAATATTTAAAATTTTCAAAATTAGTCGCAAAGAGCGTATTTAAATTACAGGGAAATCGGTTCTAACTCAAAACGGCCAAAATGTTACTTGGGGACTTTTTACACTGGGAGCCTCCATATTGAGTGGTTGAAACCGAGTGTGAGCACTGCAGGTCAAGCTGAGGTCAGCCGGAGCAGATTACAGCAGTTGCCAAGCAGATGACGGGTTTTCATCTCGGGATGATCCTCTTGGGTCTGTGGGGAGGAGGAATCAAATCTAGAAGTGACCGTTACGGAACCAATAGTGAAGTTAGCATTTTCTTCTACGTGGGAAACCAAGAAAATCGCGAGTCCGGAAGAACGACCGCGGGAATCGAGCTCGGGTCCTGATTGGGAGTTCAGAGGTTCCCATTAGATCATCTTGCGGCTCTGTTTCGCTCTTACGTTCGTTTTTATTATTTTTGTTACTGCCGTATTTTTGGTTTGCACTCCCCGATAAATTTTAAATTTTTCAATGTTACGAAGACAAACGTTTTACTACCAAATTTTACAAAGTTTCAGCTAAATCCCCCAATTTGTTAGAATTAAAAAAAATCTTCGTATTGGTCGAAAATCATTAAAATGTTTGGATTATGATCAAAATTTTGTATTGTGATCGTAGACCGACATTATCTCTTACTAGGAAAACGCTTAGTGTAACGCGTTGATGAGCGAGCACGGGTACGGGCAAATTCTCGAGCCGGAAATGCGTACACAACGCACAGAAAACATATCCATACATATTGAATTGAAATATGATCACTCAATCAACAAAAAAGTTTATGCTTTTCATCGAAACGTGAAAATAACATCTAAGCACCCTGGTAAATATAGCAAATCAGATTCAATTCAAGTGGCGCTGGAAAACATTCATTTCGATACTTCATTACTGACAGATATTAAAAATGTCAATAAGTGCATACGTTCTTAACTGATTGGGATGAAATTTTGTAAAATAAGATACAATGTTGGTCTTAATGATCATGCAAAATATGAGTTTGATCAGAATTATCGAAGACCGTTTTCATTCTTCAGCCTATCAGGAGATATTTATTTAAATTTTAACCAATGAATAGATTTCAAAAATATTAGGGCCTGCAAACAGAAAAGGTTGTCTCTACATGTGTACAAAATTTCAGCTCGATCGAAGAAAAACTGTGACCTGCATAGCCTCACCTAGTGGAAAAACAAAAAAAAAAAAACAGAGGTCCGTGCCAAATGAGCCAAAAGAAGACGCTCGCTTCGCTCGCTCAATTATAGAAATTTTCAGCGTATGATCAAGTATTTTACAGACTTTCTTCTCATTTTAAGAGTTTTCGAAAGCTTTCAAAATAGACATTGTAATTCTAATGACATATGTAATTCAAATACAGAATTTATTACGGAAACTGGAAAGTTACAATGAAACTCAGTAATCTTCTAGGTGTCTTTGCTAAGTGGACCGCGTGATTGGTTGGAGATGTTGTTCGCGTCGGTGCTCGCTCATCAACGCTGTTCACTGAGCGTTTTCCTCGTAATAGTCTGCACTATTGAGCGAGCGTCTCTATTTGGAACCAATGTCTCGGATATTCGTTTTGTTATGTCCTGTTCATCTGTTCAACAGGTGATAATGTTAGAGTGCAGACGACAGAGGAAGCTACTCACTGTATTACCGTCATTGCATACATTTCGTAATCTTGTTGAGGATCTATCTAATTGGAGAGAGCAAGTTGGCTCAGGCAATAACGCTATGGAGGTCCCGCGTTCGATGCCCGATGAGGTTTCTTCTAAACTGGATGAATGTCATGTCAGGCGGCTCCGTATAGCACAGCTTCTGCTCAACCACAGCTCTCACGTCAGTCTTCATTCCTCAATCCAAGTCAACATGTTCATTCAATTGAGGCTCCTTTTGGCTCTTTTGACACGCACCTCTGTTTTTTACGTTTTTTCTCTCTGTTACTGAGACTATACATGTCATAGTTTTTCTTCGATCAAGCTGAAATTTTGCACACATGTTTGGACCATCTCTGGGTGTTGCAGGCCCTTCTTGAAATCCGCTGATTGGTTCAAAATTTAAAAAAATATATATTCATCTTCCTAGTTGGTCCGATTAGTTTGAAATTTTGTCAAGTCAAGTCAAGTCAACAATGTCTCAAATCCTTCAAAGTTTCAGCCAAATTCTTTAATTGGTTTAAGTTTAAATTATATCTTCTAATTGGTTGAAAATAAAAGTGTTCTGATTTAGTTCAAATTTTGCATGGTGATCAAGACCAACATTATCTAAACTTATGCACATTTTAAGCCCAATCAGTCAAGTCAATTTTTCAATTTGTAAATCATTTTATTCTCCTTTACATAGGTACATAATAAAATAAACAAATAATACGTCGGCGAGAAGCCCGCATGAGAAATACATTCTTGTGTGCGGGCTGTCTATAAATAACACAATAAAATAAAATAGTATTTATTGTCATTTTAAGAGTTTAGTATAAGTTGTCAAAAGAAATTTCTGGAAGAAGTATGCACGTAAGTCACGACAAAATGGATCTGTTATTCATTGAAAGTGTTTATATTGAGATTGGAAAGTTGCAAAGAAAATCGTGTTGTGTCGTATCGTGTATCATATTTGGCTGGGGATGTTCGTGTCTGTGCTCGCTCATCAACGCGTTACACTGGGCGTTTTCCTAGTGAAATAGGAATGTTGCATCGCTCTTTGTGCATTACTAAGCAGATAATAATATGTTTATATGTGGCTTAACACATGGGCTTTTATAGGTTTTCATTAGGCTTTGTTTCATGACTATCATTAGAACAATTCAAAGTTTGGGATATTTCGTAATGTTTTATATAAAATTATTGTCAACAGTTCAGATTTTAATTTCCAAATCTTCTTCAGGAACAAAATTATCAAATTTACATAAAAAAGAAAAACAATGAATTATACATTGATAATTAAATATGAAATACACAATATTTCATTTTTGTTCCGAAGAAGATGTTGAAATTGAAATGGAAACTGTTCACAGAAATAAATAATTGTATATAAAACATGACGAAATATCCCAAAACTCTGATCTAACAAATGGATTGTTCAGAAATATTGATCTATACACATTCTGTATTTATACTGATGCTTTTTCATCCAAAATCACACACAATTTTGTGTATAGTTTTAATTTTAGCAAGTTATTAATTACAGTTTGACGACTGGAGGTCACAGCGAGGTCACTCAAAGCTTGATTACAGCCAGAGTGACGTCAGATAATCGTAGTTTTAAAGTTCCATATAATATTAACCAGGGATGGAATGGGGTCAGGTCAATAACCCCGACTTGTTTTGAAGGCAAAACGGCGTCCTGCTTCTTTGTAGGAAATGGACACTGCCGTCTATTTACAAAAACAGGGTAGCGCATAAAAATCCCCCTGTTTGAGAGGTCACTACAACAAAACTATAAAAGATTAGATTAGATTAGTGTGGCTTAATGACGAGTCGACAGCGAGGCCATTTTGCGCTTTAGATAATGCTGAAACTTTCACATGTTATTGAACAAATATGAAAATTGAATATGTGAAATTTTCAGAAATATTCGAGCAATGCGATAAAAATTTCATGCATTTGAATTAAGACGTTGAAAAATCGATTATACAGTGTTTAAAATAACGCGCGTTTGATTGTAAACATAAGTTTGTGTTGATCATAATTTGACATAAATATTACTTAATTTAGTAATTAATCATGTATGTATCTTATAGAGACGTGGTTTCAAGAAGAAATATGGAGGGAAAAGTTAGGTTGTACTGAATTTCCAAAGATGAATTGGAAATGTTAACTCCGCTTAAAGTTACATAAATTCACACTACCTACCCATTTAATAAATCCAAGAAAAATTCGCATATATTTATTAAACATAAATGTATGTTTATTTAGAAATTCATAAATAAACATAAATTCACCTCATTCTTCTAACTTCAAATCCCAGAAAAAAACACTCCGTGTAAAAAAGGCAGCCAAGTCTCTTTACTTAAAAAAAATTCAACACCGAAAAGGAGTGATATCAAAAAAGAAGACAAGTCAATGACATTTCCAAATATTTAATCGTATCTTTGAAATAAAAGTATAAACACCGAGAAATACTTTACAAAAGGACTTGGCGCATCGTTTTTTTAAAGACATCATTCTATCCTATAAGTGGAAAGAAATTTACAATTAGGTACATTTTCCTCTTTTTTTTAGAGCCAGTATCTATGAATCAAGCTACTTTTAGTAATGGCTATTTTATAGTTTTGTCAATGGCGATAGAAGAAAGATTTCATGTTGTAATAGATAAGTAATGTAAGAGTGGAAGAATTAAATAACAATTGGAAGTGGGCTCATTTATATTTTTATAGCACTGTTAATATGGTGATATTAGAAGGGTATGTTTTCATAATTTGATCTTGATAGAGGGAAATCATGAAACGTTGTAAAATAATTACTAACTATCTATGGAACACTATTATATATTTTTGAAGTGTCAAGTGTATAAAGTTAAAAAATTTAAAGAAATTCCATGTGCCGTCTCTGTGTACTTTGTGAAATGTATTGTTATAAAATGCGGATTAATAAAAATGTATTTCATGATGCGAAGGTATAACGCATGAGACTTAATTATGTTGACCACGAAACAATATTACGAAGATAACTATTGTGTATTTATAGAAAACATAGCAACAAGTTTCATAGCGTATATATTCAAATAGAAAATATTTTACAGTAGGTATGTATAATATGTAATTGAAAGATGTGTCCCTATTATTCTAAAAATTCTAAATGACGGTTGTATATAAATGGCATATGCTATGAATAGAAAAATGTCTTTAAAAAAACGATGCGCCAAGTCCTTTTGTAAAGTATTTCTCGGTGTTTATACTTTTATTTCAAAGATACGATTAAATATTTGGAAATGTCATTGACTTGGCTTCTTTTTTGATATCACTCCTTTTCGGTGTTGATTTTTTTTAAAGTAAAGAGACTTGGCTGCCTTTTTTACACGGAGTGTTTTTTTCTGGGATATCACTTCTTTTGTTAGTTTATTCATACAGCTTGTAGCACATGTCCTACCAAGGACTAATTTCTTTAAAAAAATACGTCTCAACCGATTTGGTTAGTAAGAAAAGTTGCATTTGGTACAAGCTTAAAATGATTATCCAAGAAGAATAGTCTAAGTTTCGTTACAATCTGTCCAGACGTTTTCGATATCTGACTTCACTTCCAGTTTAAAAAATGGCGCTCAATAATACTGCCGCCTTGAATTCATAAAAGTGCAACATAATTGCATAATTAAGCTGCAATCTCGGCAGTTGTTTTCGATATATGACGTCACTTCCGGTTTTGAAATAGCGGCCGAAAATAATGTCATCTTGAATCCATAAATATAAGGGCTATATAATTACATAATTTAGTTGCAATCGGTACATCTGTTTTCTATAAATGACGTCACTTCCTGTTTTAAATATGGCGGCCAGAAATAATGTTGTCTTGAATTCATAATTATAAGTCCAACATAATTAGATAATTTAGTTGCAATCGGTACAGCCGTTTTCGACATATGACGTCACTTTCGGTTTTAACAATGGCGGTCGAAAATAATGTCGTCTTTAATTCAAAAATATAAGTCCTACATAATTACATAATTTAGTTGCAATCGGTACATCCGTTTTCGATATATGACGTCACTTCCGGTTTTAACAATGGCGGTCGAAAATAATGTCGTCTTTAATTCAAAAATATAAGTCCTACATAATTACATAATTTAGTTGCAATCGGTACATCCGTTTTTGATATATGACGTCACTTCCGGTTTAAACAATGGCGGCCAAAAATAATGTCGTCTTGAATTCATAATTATTAGTCCTACACAATTCCAAAATTTGGTTACAATCGATACAGCCGTTTTCGATATATGACGTCACTTCCGGTTTTTCAAATGGCGGCCGAGTACACCGCAATCTTGAATTTATAATTATTCACAATGTATGTTTCTAAATATCTATTTAAAAGTATAGATTGGGGAATTTAGTGTCATTTAGCATATTAATGGCGTCATTTAGCATATTTATGACGTCATTTCCGGTATAGGTAATAAGAAAACAATCTAGTTCTATCTAGTTGATACTTCATGAATGACCTTCTGAATTCTTTAGCGCTAATTTCCGTCAAATCGGTCATGCCGTTTTCAATATATGACGTCACTTCCGGTTTCATTTAGTGGTTCCTGCCGCCATTTCCGGTACCGTTTATTTGTATATTCATTTATCCCAATTGATTTTTCAAAAAGATTGTAGAATGCATAGACAGGAGCTAGTACAGTGGCAATCGGTACAGGTGTTTTCGATATATGACGTCACTTCCGGTTTCAGGAATGGCGACCGAGAACACTGTATTGAAATTATAATTATTTTGTTTTGTCTATGTTACAATGTAAGCTAATTATATGTGTATTTAAAGTATAATTTGATGAAATAAGCTAAATATTGTGAATTTATGACGTCACTTCCGGTTTAGAAAATAAGAAAATAATATTTTTTAGTATCATACTTAATATAGATGACCATCTAAATCGAATGGCGCTAATTTCGTTCTAATCGGTCCAGCCGTTTATTATATATGACGTCACTTCCGGTTTAAAAATGGCGGCACAAAAAATTTATAAGAGGCAAGGTATCATCAGACGCCAAAAGTGCATATGTGGTAAAAATTTCAGGTTGATCGGTTCAGCCGTTTAGGCTGTGGCGTTGACAGCAACTTTTTCGGGAATCATATGAAGAAGAAGAAGAAGAAGAAGAAGAAGAAGAAGAAGAAGAAGCAGATGAAAGCGGTGTAATTTCACGATTTTCACTGCCCTCTAGGTCGTAAACGGCATGACTGGTTGTTGTCGCGTGATGTATATGGTGTTAGGTGGGCCATAGCTCAAAATTAAGACATTTCACAACAATGAGAGATTTTCCATTGTTGAGATCCAGTAGGCCGAAAATGCCATGTTGTTGCTTACAGTAAAAGTAGTTGGTCTGCTCCTCAGTTTATATAGGCATTTACGGTATGTTGAGTGACTGTGAGTGTACGGTAAGACTTGGCTGAGTGGAGCGACCGCTCCACTAGATCAAGTTGTGGCTCTTTTGGATTTAGACAGTCAGCACAATGTTGCATCATGAAGATTTTCATCATTTCTAAACCATGAATTTCGCCATCAGATATAAAAAAGTCATTGAAATTTGATAAACAATTGTTTGTCAAACCATTATCGGACTGGTGAATTTAATTTTTAGCACAACTCGACTGACCTTTGACATATTGATCATTTGACCTGCATTGATAACGTCATACATGTCTATGATTAGATAAAAGACAAATTTAGGGTTATCACTTTTTTATTTTTTTTATTTAATAAGTAATAAATTGGTCAATTTTTTGTTAGAAATGGCAGGTTAGCCCGGGATGGGGTTGCCCACTTATTTATCGTTTAGCGGGTAGTTACCTAATTAAAAATATTTTTTAAGGGTTTCACCCTTATTTTTTAATGTAAAAATAAATAACCCTTATTTATATTTGTAATTTATTCGCTCATATTCTGCAATATAATATCGTTTTGTCCAGTTTACTTTTTGGCGCGAAAACTTTTTTGAATGAAGCGCTCGGCGTTTTTCGAAAAATCAATGCGACGAAGTTTACGTTTTGGGAGGTTTATATTTTTTTATGTTTAGCCAATTAATAGACCTATCGAATGAAACTGATTTGAGCCTTTTCTGTTCATAATTACGATCACAGTGACAAACGACGCGCGGACAACGGAAAATGTATGTGTTTTTTTGCCTATTTTTTGCAAATTATATCAACTAAATAATGAAAAAGTTATAATTTTACAACTTAATAGTGTAGGCTATATATAAATTCATATCTGTGAATTTTTTCATATTTTTAATATGATTTGTTGTTACCTTTAGGCTATTTAATAAAATTTTGAAAACCAAATGAATTTAGGGGTTTCATAATTTTTTTGGGGTTGTTCCGACAGGAATATCTCGGTAAACTTTGGCGCATATGATCTTTGTACAGTTATTAATGTATGGTAAAAAATTCAGCTTGTTATGCGTCCGTGGAAGCAAACTTCTTTATTTGTTTTTCCTCGCCTACACCATTCGACGCTGCTTGACGAGACGACTCCATTGACACCAAGTTCGAATCGATGGGACAAACATTGAGCAGTCGAAAGCACATTGATAGATTATTTTTGGTGTGAAAATGATTTTCTACCATTCAAAATATTACAGATTTCTTATTCAAAACTTTCAAAAAGACTCTTTTCATTCAAAAAGATTGAAGTGGTTTGGTAACATGAAGAGAATGGATATTGGAAGATGGCCATAATAGAGTTGGAATTAATGAATGTTTTAAGAAAGAGAAGTGTTGGAAGGCCTAGAGCACAGTGAAAGAGTTTGATTGAAGAAGATGTACAAGAGAGGAAGACTGGAATACGGTTGAGGAGGGAGAATGACGACATGTGGAATGGTTTATGAAGATTGAGGTGGAAGAAGAGGAAGATTCTGAAGAAAGTTCAACCGGTCCGGCTAGCCGGTTGAGACAATTGTAGCCTTTATGCCTGGTTAGACCATTAGTGTATGTTTAAATTGTATTTAATCTAATCCTGTTTACAATTATAAATCATGTCAGGAGATTTCCACATCATAATAACCAAGGGTCTTCTGATTCGCAACCGACCTATGTTTAAAATGTATAATAATTGTCTACCCTCTGACCCAAATGTTTTTGGAAACAAGGTTTGAAATAAAAAGGAAATTTAGGACTTATAATTTTGAATTCAAAACGACTGATTTTGTTTTCCTGATTTTGATTTTTTTTTTTAAGTAAATGGACTTGTCTGCCTTTTTTACACGGAGTGTTTTTTCTTGGATTTCACGACTTACTGCGAGTCCGAGTCGAATGTCCTGGAGTGTGCCTGGCTGATCGACGTGCAATATGACGTATCCACACCGAGTTGATCGCACACAGCAGTCCACTCCTGCGTTGCTTCTTATACCTTGTGTCTCGTTGCGTCATACAAATAACTCAAGGAAGCATTCACAGCGATTAGTCTATGCAGAACCTGTTTCAGTACAGATTACAGACAAGATTTTATTTTATATTGTTAAATTACCGACAATTAGGTATATCAATAGATACAACGACATAAACAATTGTTTCATCTCCGTGTAAAAATACTAGGAAAACGCTCTGTGTAACGCGTTGATGAGCGAGCACGGATACGCGCAACACTTCGAACCGAAATTCTGTCTATCGAAAATGTCATTAAGAGGGCTTGGTAGTGAGCGTGGCCTTGACGAGTTTTTTAATCGATTTTTATCAATATCTTTTTCCAGTGTAATTGTTAACAAAATAGGGCTATGGACGTGAACTCAGAACAGTTCAATGAAAATAATTCCATAGCTTGTAATTGTTTATTAGATATACTTTGTCCTACAGGTGTTTAGAACCCGAAAATTTAGTAATTTTTGGGTTCTTAACACCTGTTGGACACAATAAAACTAATAGCTTATTCCAAACTATGAAATTATTTTCATTGAACTGTTCTGAATTCACGTCCATAGCCCTATTTTGTAAACAATTACACTGGAAAAAGATATTGATAAAAATCGATTTAAAAACTCGTCAAGGCCACGCTCACTACCAAGCCCTCTTAAAACTTAAAAGCCAATCATTCTTGTATTTCTTCACAGAATTGTATGAATATCTCAAAAAATTCCTAAAATATTTCCCAATAACCATGCAAAGTTTTAAGTTGATCGATCAAACGGTTCCTTGTTAATTTTAAAAATGACAGGATCTCGTTCAAAAAATATACCTGAGGGGACCACTCATGATATAAATGTGTGTACACAATATTAAATCTTTCTGTTAAACGGTCATATCTATGCTCTAACTACCTTGAACTGAAGATTCGAAGATGCCGTGAAATATGAAATTCGAGAAATTTGACAGCCAACATGCATAATGTCCGTAAACTGTCATTAACTTTTGGATTTAAACACTGATTAGTATGAAAATTGTCAAAAATATAGATAATGTCGGTCGCATTTACCATGCAAAGTTTTGAGTTGATCGGTCAAAAGGTTCGTGTTTAAATTTCAATAATCACATGATTTTTTTTTTAAATTTTACCCATGGGATGATTTGTCTGAAACTTTGTAAGATTGGGGATAATGATGGTCGTAACGACTTGTCAAAATTTCAATTTGATAAAATCAACCAATCGAAAGACATTTTTTAAAAATTTGAACCAATCACAGGCTCCCGTTCAAAAACGATCCCAGGAACCGCATAGATTACGTTAGTGTGTGTGCAAAATCTCAGATCGATTGGTAGAGCGGTTTGACCTAGGCAGTGACCACAAAAAAAAACACACAGAGAAAGTGCCATAAAAGTACCGTGGTGACGCTCGCTCAACCAGCCAAGTTATACACCTAAAAGAATAAAAGAAGGAAATCAATAAATTCTGCATTGAAAAGTTGTGAAACAAAAAAAATTTCAATGTTCATTCAAAAATAACTTTCCTAAGAAAACATTATACTTGGGCCATCGTTTTTTAGTGAATTTGAAGTACCTATTCTCGTATGATATCTGTCCAATACAATTCTATGCTTACTAATTCCATATCACACTATCAAATTCAAATGTATCAATTTCAATTTCCAGCTAATATGAAATAGCGTCCTAGGAGAAACACTGAAATCCGGTTGCTTATGATTGAACAGTAGCGTGATGGTTAACTACTTTACATACAATTTAACTTTGAAGAACACGTATAAGTATTATTCAAAACTACAGTAGGGAACATTATTACAGGTTTTGGATACCAAATTCTCTTTAGTTTATTGAAGAGAACACTAAGAAAAACACGTGCAAATCTGACACAAAGAGTTGAAGAAATTCTAATTGAGTTTCGAGATAATGGGATTGTAAGCGTCCGTAGCACATTAGTTTCACAAGCCGAAGCTAAAATATTTGTTTGGGAATTAAAAAAGGGATCTATTGGGTGTTAAAATTCTGAATATTTGAAAATATTTAATGGATATCAAATAAAACTTTTTTGTCAAAACATTTACCCATAGATTCAGTATTTACCTCCTTAAGATCAATTAAGGGGACTGACATGTGAGCATTTAACATGTAAAATTGACCATCTTTAGGAACACATAACTTTTAAACCAATAGTCATATTCAACATTTTCTTGGATTATATGAGACATGCCACCTTAAAGAATATTTTAACGAAAAAGAAAAATTATATAATTTTTTTTATAAAAATTATTGCTATTTTAACATTGCACCAATATCCGCACAAATTTTTATGCAAAGTTTGATTAATATAAATTTTTTGGCTAAATTTAGAACAAATGTTTTTCGTTAATTCATAAAACACACACCTATGAACATAATGCCGCAAAGTTCATAGAATTATCTCAAATGGAACCAGAGATAATTGTTCCTAAACCTAAAATAACTCTAAATTGAGAAAAATGAGTTTAAAGTTTGGTATGTCTATAATAATGAACCTGGCATGCACATTTGGAACTTTTTTTTTGATAGTAAAAATCAACTAAAAACAAATACTTTACATCTCCATGCCAATAAAAAACATTACAAAATATGAAATTAAAATAAAAAAATCTATACATTTTTATTTTTTTCACATGTCAGTTCCCTTAAGCAAAAACTGCCTATTAGTAAAAATGTTTCTAAACATGTTGGTTTGTAACAGATTTTGTGAATAACTTCACACATTATTTGGCGGACGTGCATTTTCGATCACAACTCTGCGATTGACGTCACAAATGAATGTTTTTATTTCAAGGATTACGACGCAGAAAGTAATTGGACAAGATAATCGTTGTTTGTATTTTTAAATTAATTAATCAGATAAAAATAAATGGTAGATCCGGCATTTAGATGAGTGGGAATTAAAAGTCCTTATCAATTACCGACTTAGTTGGTCCAATACAATCAAATCATCACCAAACATCTCAAGGATGACCTGAAGAAGAAAATATACGATTTGAAAACAATGATGAGAAGAACTATTTTTATAAAGCGCAATGTTTTTATTGCACTGTAATTTATTTACCCCGTAACATTTCCATATAAAACAATGGAAAGTCACCTCCAACAAAAAAGATAAAATCGAAGTGGGTATTCAATTGGGCCAAAAACACTCACACTAGACTTAACGTTATCAGCCAGTATTCAAGGGCAGAAATATTATTTCGACTTAAAATAGAGGTATAATTTGAGTTTTACATGATAAAATTCGTTGTTGAATTCAATTCAATTCAATTTATCTTTATTGATTTCGTTTACCAAAAGGCGACATTCAGATTTTTTTAATAAATATTCATAAATTATGCATAAATAAATATTCACATTTTCTGATCTTCCATGCAACCATAGATTATTATAATAAGATAATTAATGATACAGTATGTTTTCTAATAATAAATATGGTAATCATCAATAAAAGAAAAGAAACAATAAGTGTAATAACCAAGTTATAATTTACTAATATCAAGTATTTAAAGTGATGACAAATGAGAGTGAAAAGCTTAAGTAATAAGCTTTAGCTTAAGCTTAAGTAACACATTGTTGACCATGGTCCACCGTCCTCCCCAGCATACCACCTCCCCTTGTGTTAAACGATCACATTCTGCACATTGAGTAACAAAATAAAAAGATTGCCTGGACTGGGATTTGAACCGGGCACCTCAGCATGACAGGCAAACATCTTAACCAATAATAATAGGGAATAACCACCCTATCTTGCTGTCAATTTTAAGAAGTGCTCAAATATTAATTCATTTGACCTATTAATCATCAATTTGCCCATACGACAATATGTACCTAAATGTATAAATACCGTCACAACTATTTAATTTGCCAATGTATTTTATTCAACGTCGCACTCTTCTTAACTAGGCTAAAAGCGAAGATAAACGATTATGACGAAGAAAAGATAATGATGAAAGGTTGGAAGGAGGGGGTTGTGGACTATAAGTATTGGCATCCTTGCCAGCATCAGTTCAGGCTTATAATAAAATCGTATTTTGTTCAAAATTGTGATTTCTTCCACATGTTGCACAAATAAAAGTATTTATTTTCTTATTCTATTGAACACTGCGAGTTGATGAAGTCCGCTACTTCCGAGTTGTCCAGGATCGAGCGGTGGTGAGCGTCGAACAAGACGGTCTCTGGCGGCTCTTGGCAGTACTAAAACAAGAGCAAGCGCTGTTCATAGACGTAATAGTTGTAAGTGAGTCCAGATACTATAAATCGAATCATACAGTCCCGAAAAACTCAAGAAGAACCCGAAAGAAATACAAGACTCCTATTCCTGAAATCATAGTGAGGTTTTCTCAACTCAACCAATAACAATCCAGCAGGCGTAGATTCTATTGGCTACCGAATTTCTCACTATTTTTTCCATATTCACTCTCACTTTTTTCAGGAATAGGGGCCAAGATATCCGATGATGCGATATCTGTAGTTGAAGTTTTAAAATACCACAACCAGAACCAGATTCCTCTTGATACTCATGTTTTGTGAAGTCTAATAATGAGAGTTGTGAGTTCAAACTTCCAACTAAGTTATTTTCTATATAATTAATTTCTTATTTATATTTTAAAAATGTTCCTATGATTAGCAGAAGTAAACCTTTAAATTGTATATACAAATATATCGTACGTACTAAAACAAACAGTGCCCTACAAATATTGCTCTAAACTCTAACGCAATAATGGAGTCAGCTGCGAATAGACGATTTCATAAAGTATCCGAGTGGCTCTGCTTTCTAAGAAAATTTCACTTGTTGTTTGATTTCCACCTATCGAATGTGGTGTCAACAATGAGTTACACACCACAATAGATATCTGGAAACCAAACTGCATGAGAGTTATTTCAGAAACCAGAGCCACTCAGATACTTGATGGAATCGTTAACTGCCCTCACCTTGCTCAGACCGTAGTCCTTCTCCATGCGCAAGCCCGGGTATTCGGGTCTGAGCAGCGTCACCCGAGACCTAAGTCTCACTGAGTCCGGCCAATGGAACTCGTCGATGCGGCGCAGTCTGTTGAGCGAGGCGTTGCAGATCAGTGCGAGGTAGTCCTTGCTGTGTCCGGATTCAGGTACAAGCGTCATCACAAACTCCAGGCGCTCCTCCCAAGTAGACATTTCACGCAGCACCGAGCCGAACTGTCAACAAGAACATGGATCTTACAAACTACATGACCATCTTAAAAGATGAAACATTACTGAATCTGTAACTACATTCAGTTGTTCAGATATTGTACACCCAAAACATAAAACGGTATTTGAACGAAACGGATTGGCTGCTGGTCATGGTTCTTTGACAATCAATCCTGGTTATTATCAATGAAATCAGAGCTCACATACTAGAGGTAGATGAAAAGTTAGCAGAGACTTATCAAATGATGCCATCAAACTTTTTTCAACCATTCCATTCCTTTCAAATACCGTTGTATCATGTATTGAGTGTACAACGAAACACTAAATATCTAAGTATTTGTGATTTGAATTGAAATGGGATTAGGTATAAAGGAACTAAGCCACAGCGCAAAACTTTTCAGGAAGGTCAAAATCAATTGTACGGCTGATGTTGATCACATAGTTCACACAAATATTTCCCAAATATTTGCCGCTTTACCAAATAAGAAAACGTATAATTTAGACATCTCAGAGCTCTCTATATGAGATATGCAATAATCTCAGTATTGCAACAAATGTGTGTTAGTTCCTTTGGTCTGTACTGTACCTATTCAATTCCTCTGAACACCTACATTAATAACGGCGCTTCTGTCTTGCTTGAACAAGTCCACCAGCCACGTGAGCAGGTTGATTTGTCTGGAATCATCGTCATCGTCCGTCGCCGTGGCGTAATTCCTCGCGATCTGCTCCATGAAGTCCGGGGATCCGTCGACCAAGAAGAGTGTTCCGACTCGACCTGTTGCTTCTAGCAGACGTGTGAGGTGCAGCGCCACCAGCGAGCCGAACGAGTAGCCCAGCAGGAGGAAGGGCGCGTCGGCTGCCAGTTGACCGACCACGTGCTTGAAGAGGAAGCATTGCACATTAACAGTAGCCGTCGACCAAGAAGAGTGTTCCGACTCGACCTGTTGCTTCTAGCAGACGTGTGAGGTGCAGCGCCACCAGCGAGCCGAACGAGTAGCCCAGCAGGAGGAAGGGCGCGTCGGCTGCCAGTTGACCGACCACGTGCTTGAAGAGGAAGCATTGCACATTAACAGTAGCCGTCGACCAAGAAGAGTGTTCCGACTCGACCTGTTGCTGACAGTTGACCGACCACGTGCTTGAAGAGGAAGCATTGCACATTAACAGTAGCCGTCGACCAAGAAGAGTGTTCCGACTCGACCTGTTGCTGACAGTTGACCGACCACGTGCTTGAAGAGGAAGCATTGATATTGGGTCAATACTAAACTCAAAAGCGTGGGGCATAAAACGCATACAGAATGTTGTGACCAACACCTTCACTTCGACCTATCCGGAAGTACCTGCCATCCGCGGTAACCAAAATATCCTTTATCTTAAAGAAAAATAAAGAAAATCGGTAGGTTTTATGCTCTTTCCAAATCAGGGGTCGGCAACCTGCGGCTCTTTATGGCAATTTGAAAAAAATGCATTTTATAGGCTGCATCATTTTTAAATTGCTGAAATTCTGAAAAACATCTGAGGGGCTTCGTCTTAAAATGTAACAAATACAAAATATCAAAATAACTTGTCATCCAATTTATTATTATCAGTGTTATAAATTCGAAATTTGCCTCTACTGCGGCTCCCATTTTTACCTAACTTATTAATTTTTGAAGGTTGCCGACCCCTGTTCTAAATCCTCATGATTCTCCATTTGTGTAACGTAAAAATACCTTTCTGAAGGTGTGCGATAATCAACATTCAGAGCCACGCTAAAGACCCAATTTTTCAATACTCTGCAAAAACCAGTAATTAAGTTAACACAGTGTCATTGGTAAAATTGGTGGAATGTCACTGGTTGTTACCATGACAATACAGTGTTAATCAACCGTTTAAAAGAAAGCATAGTATTGAAAGACTGGCCCTAAATCGAGTCACATCGAGTAAACACTTGACTTACAGGCAGCAGCGTCTCCGCCATTTGCTCCAGCGTGTGTTGCGTCTCATCTCGGCGATATCCCAGCTGCAGTGCGGCTGCGCGACATCGCAAGCTGCCGGCCAGAGTTTCGAACACGTTGCCCACAGACTCGATGCCGGGGACCAGGAACAGAGTCGGTGACGTCACGTCGCTCACCAGAGACGGCAGCAGCAGACAGGGCGTCTGGGCACAAGACTCCTCGACGAAGTGGCCGAAGAACAGTTCGGTGTTTTCCATGCTGTAATCTGTAGGTACGAGAGAGACGAGAACAATATTACAGAAACCAACACAGTGTTAGTAGTAAACCAATCACTTTCATGTCAAACCAACTATACTTCGACAAATGAGAGGGTTGAAATTGTCTGTGTACAATGGTGAACGGCATAATCATCAGGGGCCACACATTCATTTACAGACACAAATAAACATATTCATGAAAAACACCTCGAAGCCACGAGGATCCACAGTGATCTGTGGATCACTAAATTAAAAAGCAACAAATATTCACACCGTCGCTAACATTATTATTGTGCCACAATTATAAGAAACACAAGAAAGAAGAAAAACCACAATAAGATAAGAAATAGGACCGAATGAATGATCAGCTTTAAGAGACACAAATTAACACAAAATAATGAAAGGATCACATTTAGTAGCAAGAGCAGAAAGTGTTTAGGATCTGATAAATACCAGTTTCGTTTCCTTGAGTATCGGTCGTGTCCGTTGCCGTGCTGAGCTCGATGATCCTTGCAAATGTGAGCGACCTCAATTCCTTCGGAGTGAGGAAGATCTGATATTCTCTCTCCAGGATCTGCTTGATCTCCACCGCAGACATCGAGTCCATTCCCTGCTCGGCCAAGGTCGCCTGATAGCTGAACGTCTTCACGTCGCGGATACCTGTTGATCATTCATGTCAGTAGATGCATGCATTTGACAGTAACCAGGTGTTTATGATAATCACTTATTCTAGAAAGGGTATTTTTCCAAAAATAGTGAAAACGATTAAAAAAACGTCTCTTAGCATGTAGGCACACATTTTAGAAAGAAATTGCGCCAGTCCCAGTCCTCCAAATGGCTAAAATCCGCTCTTAATTTACGATATTTTGGAGCTAAGGGCATCAGTCCAGGACAGTTTATCACTGTTTTCTCTGGATTATAACAAATGGACTTGCCCTTTCTCGAATATGTGATTCAATTTTCCAAAAAGGTTTTTTTACATCAAAACATTTCAAATAAATCAATCTTCCTGCCTGCAAAACCTCGTATCTGTGCAACCAAAGAAATGCGCTGCCTTCTAAACCCGCGTATAAGCAGACACAATGTAATTTACATTGTGTTTTTGCTCCTGACCGTGTTTGTTTTCTTCAGTTACGTGCTACGTGGTTTACAGAAACGGTATCGATGTGTGCGTCGCCTACCCAATATGTTGGCGACGCAATCCAGCAGACTGCCTGAGAAGCTGGCGCTCTTCTCTGCCACGACCATGCTGGCGACTACAGCATGCGGTTGTCGCAGAAACCCGTCCAACACTTTCAAACAGGACGAGATCCGTTGCATCAGAGTGCCGCCTGCAAAGAAAATGTGTTTCAAATGTTGTCATTGGAAGCATAGTTATTGTTTGCAAAATGCTATTGAATATATAAGTTCACTACTTCAAAGGAAAACAAGAAAGTTCCCAACTCAAGGTCGCGAAATAAAATGATTTTCGACTAAGGAATTTGGCTAAACGAGGGACGTTTCGTTCAGCTTTTCCGTGAAAAGCTTTTTCATTTATTATGTGAAAGACTAAATCTAAAATCTTGTACAAAACTTTGTCTTGTCCGTCCCACCCTGACCTGGCAGTAGATTGTTTTACTTTGATAACATTTAAAGTATATTTCCAATATTGCTTTTGTGTCAATTCGTTGTTCGACAAGGATAAGGACCGGTTTAAGTGCTGCAGGAGTTACTTGACATCTGGGAATAGATTAGATTTTTAGATTAGTTTGGTTTAACGGCGCGTCAACGACGAGGTTATATTGCGCACATTAATTTTATATTTAACTTTGTTGAACATAATTGGAGGACATGGGGAGGGGTCGACCTAGCGGGCCCGATCCGGGGGAGTCCAGAACTGGTGGGAAGGCCAGGCCGGAATGGGGACGGACCGGGGGGGAGGGGGAGGCTTCGGGCCGGTGGGACTCGATTTCAAGGGGATCACCATCTCGAGGGGGGAGGCCGGCCCGAGGGGACCGCAAATTCAAGGGAGGGCATGGGACTAGGCCGACCCTGGACTGCACTTGGTTGGGACCAACTCGCTATGCGAGCCGGTCCCTTAAGCCCCACCACCGCGTCAAGGTGGCAGTCCATTGGTGGGGATCTGGGAATAATCAGAGTAATTGTTTTGCTGATGGATTCCACTGCCACGTTAGGGCGGGACAGACTGGTTGCTAACGTGTATCAACTACTAACCGATAACCAGTTCCACGTTGTCCTCCTGCATGTCGGCCACCAGCCCCACCTCCCCCACCGCCCCCCACTGCACCGCCAGGCCGTGATATCCCTCCTCCACCCTCTTCTCGCAGATCCTCTCCATGACGCTGTTGGCCATGCCGTAGTTGGTCTGTCCGGCGTTGCCTCGGCCGCAGGACACCGACGAGAAGACGACGAAGTGCTGGAGTTGCGGACACATGCGACGGGACAGGACGTCCAGATGACGCGTGGCGGCGGCTTTAGGACCCAGTGACGTCACGAAACTCACCGGGGTTTGGTTCTCGAACAAGGAGTCCGCCAACACCTGGAATAAAAAGACTCATCAAATATCTAAACAAATCTGCGCAAGATGAAAAATGCTTGTAGGAGTCGTTGCTTCGTCGTCAATGTAAGGGAAACTCAGTGTGTAAGTGACAAAAGCTCCAGTTCTATATTTATTTATGCTTGGAATGAAAATTGCACGGCCAATTGCATCTTGTTGAAGCTACACATGAGCTTAGTATAGTCGAACAATACATCTCAATTATTTGATTATTATTCTTAACTATTACATCGATTAGACAATCGAATGCTGATTCAATATCAATAATTCAAGTATTCATAATCATATGGTTGCAAAATAAAATAAACAATAGATTTGAGAACATTACGGCTTATGTGTTCAATGAAATTACCACAGCTAGATTGAAGATGGCCGCCACTGGACCCATTCTATTGGCGGCCTGCAGTAGATTTTTGACTCCTGATTCTGTTGTGATGTCAGAGGTTGAAACCAGAACCGTCACGCCATAAGACCTCCAAATGCTGATTCTAGAACTCTGGTAGCCGTTGCTGACACCAGTACGTGACGTCAGCACCAGTTTCCGAGCCCCTCGCAGTACCAGCCAATCGGCGAGCTCCAGACCAAAACCACCCAAACCACCTGTAGAAACAAACAACACGCGTTATGAATATCTCCACTAATCCCCGAAGAACAAATGAAACACGACAATGACGCACCGGCGACGATGTAAGTGTGAAGCGGATTGCAGTAGAATCTCGGTGACGCCTCCATGGGGCACACTTCCGGTGCAATCTTCGTCTCAGCTTCTTCCGGTCGAATGTTGATCATGACTTTCCCCATATGTTTGCCGGCTCCCATGTACCTGCGTATGGGAATAGTAACTTGGAAGTTAGAGTATAAGAAGAAGAGTTATAATAAATCCTTGTCGTTATGCGAACCTGAACGCATTTTCCACTTCTTCTTTTGGGAAGACGGTCCTTGTTGGAGGTTGCACGGCGCCACATTTAATACCATTTTTCACAAGATCATACAACGGCTTCTTTCTTGCCTTTGTTGATATGAAATAACTGTCCAGCAATATTCCGTGGAAACTGACCTCCTTCAAGAATACATCCATTCCTGAAATAAACGCCTCATTAGGTAAAATGAATTCCATCGGAGTATCCTTTGTAATTTCTTTGGTACGAGGACCAATATATGGTTATAGATAGTTATAGATTTCTGGACCTACATGTTAGATGATGTTAATAATCTCAGAATTAAGAGACAATCAGATTTTCCGATTCTGTAGTACAAAATCGTTAGAAAAGTTTGTACCTAGTTTATCTGTAGAGGAAACATTAAATTTTTAGAACGTATGCGATTATAAAGTCTCCCTTACCTAGTGTGTTGTTGAGTGCAAGGTCGAACTTCCCGATCTCCAGGAATCTTCCTCCAACTGCCAGACATCGCACTGAAGCCTGGAGTTTCTCCTCCGCCAAAGAGTTCAACACCAAGTCCACTCCACGGCCGTCCGTCTCCTCCATAACCAGCTGCTCGAACGAAGTGTCCCGAGAATTGCCGATGTGTCGATCTGTCAACTGAACATACGTCAAGGATTAGACGTGTCAAGTGACCAGGAAGTGTCTGCTGACAAGGTAGGAACTCACCTGCGGGAACTGCTGTTTGATGAAGTCGCGCTTCTCCTGAGTGCCTACAGTGGTGAACACTGTGCAGCCCGCGTGCAGGGCGAGCGTGATGGCGGCTTGCCCGACTCCGCCCGTGCCCGAGTGGATCAACACCGAATCACCCCGAGCCATCCGTCCAGTCAGGACAAGGGCAATGTAGGCCTAAGAGTAGTTGAGAATATAATATTTAATTGCCTTGCTAAATAATATCGAAGGGGTGACATTCCATGGCATTTCAAGATCATATATTGGATCTTTTATTGGAATATGGAATTTCTCCCATGTTTTTTCTTCTCATTGATCCTCAATATACAGGAACACTCACCGTACAGTAAACGACTGGTACAGTTGCAGCATCTTCCAGCGACCAGTGATCTGGAACCTCCCACATGAAATCATCATCTGCTAGAACCATGTTCGAGATGGTTCGTGAGTTGTGAATTCCCATGACGCGGGTTCCGTTGGCAAGTCTCCCGGAATATTCCAGCCCAAGAACACAATCCTGGAAGAATAAATGATTATGAAGCAGTCAAACGAAACAGCCATCGTAGCAGATGTCTTGGTTATTAATGTTGTCTTCTCACCTGATCCAAGCGGCTGGCATAAGCCACTTCCGCTGCCAGTTTGCCGGTGGCTAGCATGACGTCACGGAAGTTCAGAGCCGCGTTGTAGATGTGAACCTCACGGCGAGGTCCAAGAGCAGGACTGTAACATCAATACACTTGTCATGGTGCAACAAGTTCCCGTGTGTTCCAAGGCCTCTGAACTTACGCTCTCGGACGTCAATCAGTACCGTTCACTGTAAGAATGACGACCTTGAAATCTACTTTCAACTGTTTAGCTTAATTTTGAATAAGGTTTTAATGACTGTACAATATTGTAATAATAATTATAAAGTTAATAAATTGTTTCCAATAGATTGCTGGATGACAATCAAATAAATGGCTTGACTTTATGTTCCTATGTCGATCATTCTTACAGTGAAATGTACTATTTGACGTCCGAGGGCGTTTGCGTCTTGAAAGCGTAAGTTTCAAGACTTGGCCACCTGAGGTAACTTCATAAATCAAGGGTTTCAACAGATTTTGAATATTTATAATTAAATTTAAACAATAAGACATCAATAAACAAACACAAAGTATAGATACATCCAGGAATAAACAATAAAAGATTCTTAAAGTTACGTTTGAACTCTTGAAATGCTGCCTCTTCTTACATTTCACCTACTTGTTTGGTTTGATGTTTCCCTCGACCCAGCTGAGACTGGAGAGGTCTCCTCGACTCAGAGTGTTGCAATACGCGTGTTGGACCGTGACCTTGGGGCTGTCGTCGAGCAGGAGGTGACGATAGCTGCCCCAGCTGCCGTCCTTGAACACGTTCACAGCCAGGTCCTTGGCCAGCTGCTCCGTGTACATCGGCAGCTCAAGGTCAAACGCAGGAGCGTGCGCGTCCGAGATGACGACACATCTGTAATGAACGTGAAGCGAGCGTCACCACGGTACTCTTATGGCACTGTCTCTGTGTTTTTTGTTTGCTTTTAGCCTGCACTGCACAGGTCAAACCGCACAACCAATTGATCTGAAATTTTGCACACATACTAACGTAATCTCAGCGGTCTTTTGCTAAATCAATGCAACCAACTTTGTCCCCAATCTTACAAAGTTTCAACTAAATCATCCCATTGGTTAACATTTAAAACCCCAGGTAGGTCTATCTTGTGATTTTTTAAATTTCAACTAGAACCATTTGACCGATCAACTTAAAACGTTGGCTGGTCATTGGGACCAACATTTTAGTTTTTTTTTTCCAATTTTCAAACTAATCTGTTGTTATCTTCAAAAGCTATTGTCATTTTAAGGACATTTTGTTCCATAATCTTTAAATATTTGCAAATGTATGCCAATAAATTGAATAATTATATCAGTGCCATCTTGGTGCTTCCGTTCCAAGGGCTATAAGAGCAGAGACTTGGAAACGCTTATCAACGCGATACACAGAGCGTATTCCTAGTTAAATCGAACCAACAGTAGCCTAAAGTATGTTTCAAGTTTACCTCATGGACTCTCCTCCAGGTTCTCTTCGTAAGCAGTTGAACAGTCCCAGAATCCCATTCATTGGCTCATTCTGGACTACCAATAAGATGCGATTTTCCGCTTTCAGAGATTTCAGTGATGTTTGAAGTTGAGAGATCCATTCGAAACCATCGTCTTTAATTCCAATCACCAGTGGAGAGGGTTTTGCATCCACCTACATAGTGAGAGAGTGTGTCTTAAAACTGTAATACCAAGGTCGTATGTTCTCCTGAACATGATGTGAAACAGTAGTATTGAATTCAGAAATTTTAGCCCGGGGGGCAAAGTTATTATGCAAAAAATAAAGGGTTATAGCTGTTAGGGGATCTGGGGGCTTCACCCCCCCCCCCCTTCCCCCCCCCACCCTCCCCAAAAAACTGCCGCGCAGCAAAATTTTTGAAACTGACTCTCTAGATTAGTTTAAATGCATTTAAGAGAGCAGTGGATATGTCATATTTGCAATCTAAAGGAGATCTAGAATAGCAAGTTTGACCGTGCAAAAGGTGTCAAAGTAGGGGAAAAAGTAGGGTTTGTAAAATGTTTTTGAAAATATGAGGGTTCTCGCATCAGATAGACATTCACTACCAATATGAGCCATATGATTTAAGAATGACACCAGTTTTAAGATGTTTCTTTGTAATTTAGCATGACTTATTTGTGAATTGATAGAAGTACAGAAACAAGTGTCTATGGAAACAGAATATTTCAGATTCAGATTTTTTCTTGAATCCCGAGGGGGGGGGGGGAGAGGTTCGGCCCGGGGGCAACCGCCTCCCTCAGGTATGCCTGGATTCAACACTGACGTGAATGAATCATCACCGACCTTCCTCAGCAGAAGTATTCTCTCGCCATTGACGTGACACTCGTTGATCACGTGGAGCCCTGAGTGGAGCTGAGCAACAGGTTCTTCCCTCTCGCGTGATATCAAGAAGCCCTTGTCTCCTACGCAGTCCAGGGCGGTCTGCAGGAGCCGAGGACGCCCGAGCAAGTTCGTGCCCAACACGAGCGTACAGTCGGACTCTGCAGACAGTGGCGAGCTCTTCACGGTGATCTCGGAACCAAGCTCGGACGTCAGAGGATGGTTCGGTGGAGAAAGTACAGTGAGTTCTGGCTGCAAGAAGAAACATCATGATCTATCAATCCAAGGTTGTTTCGGAATCATCAAGGAAGCACAAGCATCACGTCGCTCGAAGATTTCTGAGAGTTCCGAGATTTCTGTAAGAACTTTTGTTTCTCAAGGGAGAACTTTAATAACTCAGATAAATATTCCAATGATGCATTAATATTGTTATTATTTAAGAGTCTCCGGCTGTGAAAATTTTTCTGGTAAAGACTTCGTAAATGGGAGAAAAAAATTAATGGATTTTTTTTAGTTTTACCATATTTAGAGTGAAATATACGGTTGATAGACATATATTTAGTTTTAAATTGTTTTTCACGATAGCCCTGCCACGGAATTGAAGTCTTGAAACCCCTTTAGAGTAAAATATGTTCGATTATTTTCAAAATTGACTATATTTACTTTTCATTCTGCCTTAATTGTACTGATGTAATAGCTGTCAGAACACAACATGTATTGTACACTCACCTCCAAGTGTTCCTACCGGTTTATACATTGTGCTCTTATGAGAAACACAGTACGAACACTTGGAGGTGGGTGTACACTTCTATATCTGAACTAAATAAGTAAGTTAAAAGAGTTTTTCGCAACGTAATTTTTCTTCCATTTACGAAGTCTTTGTCTGAAAATTCTCGCAACCCGGCTTTTGTAAAAGTGTCTTGCCTCATGTCAGAATATTATCCCCATAAAAAACACTCCGTGTAAAAATACCCGCCAAGTCTCTTCAACTATAAAAAAATAGAAGAAATCTAAAAATTCAACACTGAAAAGAAGTGATATCAAAAAATGAGCCAAGTCAAAACTTAATTTTAAAAACCAAAATATACTTGGCGCATCGTGTATATAAATAGTATAGAAGCATATGCCAAAAATCAAATGTACCTAAATATATATAATATACCTATAATGCCCTTAAAAACGATGCGCCAAGTATATTTTGGTTTTTAAAATTAAGTTTTGACTTGGCTCATTTTTTGATATCACTTCTTTTCAGTGTTGAATTTTTAGATTTCTTCTATTTTTTTATAGTTGAAGAGACTTGGCGGGTATTTTTACACGGAGTGTTTTTTATGGGGATATCACTTATTTTTTTAGTTTATTTACACAACTTGTAACACACATCGGAGCAACAATGACCAATTACTTTTAAAAAATACGCCATTTCCGAATTGGTTAATACGAAAAATTGTGTTTGGTGCTCAATATACCTAAGCTTAAAGTGATATTCCATGAAGAATTGCGCAAGCTTCGTTACAATCAGTCCAGCCGTTTTCGAGATATGGTATCACTTCCGGTTTTCAAAATGGCGACTAAAATTACTGCCACATAGAATTTATTTCTATAAATGTTATGTATCATTATAAGCCTTCTGAATATGTAGTTATTGTAGTAAGAGGTCATTTAAATCTAGTTCTTCATTTTCATGACGTCATTTCCGGTTTCGGTAATAGTACATCTCTACTTTAACTATTGATATTCCATATAGATGACCGTCTGAATCATTTGGCGCTGGTTTAATTCCTAACGGTCTAGCTGTTTTCGAGATAATACGTCACTTCCGGTTTCAAAATGGCGGCTTCCTGTTGGTTTTATAAAAAGGCACCTCAGACGCCAAAAGTGCACATGTGGTGAAAATTTCAGATCGATCGGCTCAGCCGTTTAGGCTGTGGCGGTGATTGCGGTGTTTCCTGATATCATCATCATCATCATCAGATCAAGATAGGTTTTAAAAGGGGTGTAATTTCACGTTTTTCACGGCCCTCTAGCTCGCAAACGGCATAACATATTGTTCCCTTATTTGGTATATGTAGTGGGGTGGGCCATAGCTCGAAATTAAGATATATCGCAACAATGTGAGATTTTCTAATTTTAAGATCCAGTAGGCCGAAAATGCCGTGTTGTTGCTTACAGTAAAAGTGGTTGGTCTGCTCCTCAGTTTATTATGCATATACGATATGTTGAGTGAGTGTGAGTGTACGGTACGACTTGGCTGGGTGGAGCGACCGCTCCACTAGATTTCAATATTCATATTTGCAGAGAATTGGATATTTACGCAATACTAGAATGTCATGAAAGGGCATGTCATGTAAAGCGCCGTGAGTACCTGCATCAAGGGAAGATCTCCTAATATCGTCAAGAGCCGCTGCGCCATGAGCTGGTTCTCTGCGCATGTCTGTTCGTCCACCACCTCCACGGCCTTGACCTTCACGCCTGCGCGGTTCTCCAGAGCCACGTGCACGCACACGCGCAGCGCGGCCTCCTCGCTCAGGTCACGTGACGCGGGAACATCTGCAGCGAGAACACAACTGTGACGTCACTCAGGCGCGTAGGAAGGGGATAATCCCCCCCCCCTCGAGCAGGCACACTTCACCATACAGAATTAAGTTTAGTGTCCATCATTACTGAAAATTGTTTAAATTCTATAAAAAAAAATCGCCCTTCGGGGCAAGAATACGGGGTTGTTTGTTGTTAATGAGCAGTTTAGAATCCCAGACTTGATTTTAACATGTTTATAAACTCGAAAAAATGCCCTGCGGGCAACAATTGCAGTTTTTTAAATTAATTTTGAGCATTGTAAAGCCCCAGAATCCCTTTTAAATGGTTTAAATTCTACAAAAAAAAAGGTTCCTCCATCTGTGGCAGTCCCCCCCCCCCCCCCCCCATGATGAAGATATTTCCTACGCGCCTGACGTCACTTGACACTAAATTAATGAAACTATCTGTTTCTCAGAGCACGCGGATTTGCAAAGATTTCATAAATATATTTTCAAAACCCCAAGGGTAAATGATTGTGAATGCGGGTCCTCTATTGGTGATAAGTTTTGATTGCAATTACAAATTTTACACTATTGAAGATCGATCAATATTGAATTAATTGAAATTTGGCAATTCCACAGCTACCGAGGCGAGGGACGGTCAACTTTCATTTTTGTAATACAATTCCTACATAGCAGATTCGTTTCCGTCTGTCACCCACAAATACCGAACATCTTAGATGGAGATGAGTAACAAGTATGCGAGCAGCTGTCAACCGATGAAGGAAGTGTCTTACTGTACTGCACGAACTGGTATGACTCCAGCACGGGTTCGCCCATCGCCTTCCTGTGGCTGATGGCGGAGGCGCGTAGACCTCTGATGACGACACCGCCCGCTTGGATGACGTTGGCGTGTCGGTTGGCGGCGACGTCGAACACTGCGGGGTAGACACGAGGTCACACACAGCTCTATGACGTCATCAGTGATGCTGTCAGAAGTGGTTAATCAATCAACATGGCGCGATCACTTGATATAGCACATTTATACTAATTTGAAATTAACATTTCAAAAAAAGTTCACCTAAATTTTAAGTATATATAAAATACTCGTTTAATGTCCTTTAGTTTGCAACTCCCACCCAAAAATGAGTTTTCAAATTCAAGTATTTTGAGAATGAACTAAACTTTAACATGGGAGGTATAGGAAAATCATTTCGAATTTGTGTGTATAATTTTAAAAATAGCACACATTGACATTGGTATTGTTTTCAAATTTTTCCCTGGTGGTATGGTAGGTCTACCAGATTTTTTTTTGTTAAAATCTAACGGTACTCTAAAATTAGAACTTCATTTTAGTTCCAAAATGACGCGATTTTACTTAGCTTCCATAAAATAACATGGGGGAGAAAACTCAAATATCTCAGAAAAGACACGAGAAGTGTTGGATTGTGTATGATTATCGATAAGTACACACAAATGTGTGAAGATCTGAGACAATGCCTCGAGTGATCGGTTCTCACCCGTATCCTCGCCCTCGACTGCTTTGCCCGCCACGAGTTGGTCGTGGAAGATCTTGTTGATGGTGATCTTGTCGATGGACGTGGGCACGAACAGACCTCGCGAGTCCGTGCCGAGGATCTGGAGCTGCAGCATGTTGTCCATGAAGGCAGGCCAGTTGTTGGACCAGCGCACCCTCGCTCGCTCACCTGGACAGTGCACAGACTCAATGTAACAGCGTTGATGTGCGAGCCTTAGTACCGCATGCTAATTGATATGAAGGGTACAGGGAAAGTACGCTGTAAGTCACATTCGATAAACGGAAAGATAGGCGACGGAAAAATAGGCGACGGAATTTTAGGCGAAAAACCAACTAGGAAAGATAGGCGACGGAAATTTAGGCGACAAGAATTCAACCATGGTGGAAATGTAGGCGAAAAACTTTTTCATGGAAAATTACTTATAACACTAATTTATGAAGTTGTTAATCAACTGATCAAATTATTGATCGATATCTATGTTGTGATCAAGGATTTAATTTTTAACATTTATTATTATGTTATTGTGTTATAATATTTTTATTTTTGCAATGAAAGTGCAGAAGAACATGAAACAGCGTCCAGAATTTTAGATCAGAGTAGAGCCAGGTTATCGAGTTGCACCTGCTGCTTGGTCGGGATGGTTGGAAATCCCACCAGGTGTTCCAGGCTGACCAGCATCAAGCTTCCCCGGTTAACCGGTTGACTTGCTTTTCGAAATACCCTTGTTTGTTTCAAACCCTTTTTCTCATTGGCAGGTACATTTAATTTTAAAACCACCAAGATTATTGGTTACATTATGCAGACGTTTAATACAAATTAAAAGTAAAATTACAATTTAAGATAGGCAAATTGTCAAAAAGCAGAACACACAAAAAGTCCAACAAAAATTTGTGTTCTTCACAAATATCCACTCGGATTTTTTATCTTTTTATTTATCTTTCATCTTTTTTTATCTTTCTTTCTTTTTATTTATCTTTATTTATCTTATCTCTTTTTATTCCATTTCAATTTTCTTTAATTTTGGTGAGATTTTTTTACATCTTATTAAGTTTATTTTAATTTTTTCATATTTTTCGTATTTTTATTTTTATTTTTATTGGATTCTTTTTATCAATTACAAAACAACTTTGTTTTTATTATGCATTTCTGAGTGTTATGTACATCACATATTTAGATATCGCAATTTCAGGTAGAAAATGTGGTAGTGGCAGAAAATGTTTGAGAAAATTTGTTACAATTCTTTTGGGACAAGAATAGGTATTTTCAATTTTTCAATGAAAAAGTTTTTCGCCTATATTTCCGCTCTGGTTGAACTCTTGTCGCCTATTTTTCCGTCGCCTATCTTTCCTACAATCGTCACATTCGGATGAAATTGAGTTAAACGAAGTTTTTTTGTTGAAACTGGTATCTATCTTCCATACAAATCGATATTTCAATTGCGTTTTTCAAGAGTTTGTGGCAATATTGTCTAAAATCCGAGGGTATATTCTGATAGCTCATAAAAATCACTGCAAGATTATACACCTTAGTAAACTAATTTTTTCAATAAATTGACTTAATATAGCGTTCTCTTCCTGTGCCCTTCATAAACGATTGCACGTTTCTGCTCTACAGACATTGGAAAGAGCCGAAACGAAATGCGTCATTTGATAAATATCTCCAAACATCCTAAAGTGTCCGTAAACTGGCAACAAATATTGTAATTTACGACATATACCTAAGCCTTAAAATTTACAACAACAAAAAAACACCTAAATGTTGGTCCCGATACCATGCAAAATTCTAAGTCATAACAAAACGGTTCAAAAATTTGAACAGTTCAAACTGTTAATTTTTTTTTAAATCACAAGATCTTGTTCAAAAACTATACACGAGACCGATTTTATGACATTTAGGCCCGGTCTTTCAATACTCTGCTAAAGTCTTAATTAGCTCTTAACAGTTAGTTAGTGGTCATTCTAGGTATGTCATTGGTTGTTGCCATGGCAATATAGTCCTAATTGACTGTTTAAAGTTAGCAATGCATTGAAAGACCGGCCCTTAGTGTGTGTGCAAAATTTCAGATCGATTGATTAAACGGTGTACTTATTCAAGTTGCCGTGTAGTAGAGCACTTTCCTTACCGTCGGTGGCTGCGGACACAATGCTCCTGAACAGCCCCTTGTAATTATATCCCCGCAGCCTCAACTCCTTGTAAACATCTTTCGTCGTCATTTCCATGTCGTCGCTGCCATGGAAACGCTGGCGAGGTTCAAGGTCAACCAACTCCTTCTCCATGTCAGACGGAATGAAGACGCGACCCGACACGACCAGAGATCCACTTTCAACCACTTCGAAGTTGCCGGTGATCTTCTGGATTGAAATACGGAACGTGACAATGCCTAAAATATCCACGAGAAAATCTTGATACAGAAACTACCATTGTAGGAGTATACAGACAAAGAACCGTAATGTTCTTACCATTTTTAGGCACATTAGTTGCACGTACAAATCTTACGTCTTCAAAAACTACTTGATCAATGTGTTCTGCTGAAATAATCTTTGCAAGAGCGTCAGCAACCAGCCACTGAAATGAAGTCAAGAAAACGTAATTACCAACTTCAACTTCAATAAAAAAAAACTTAACCACTTTGTTTCAAACTCATGCGTTTATTGACCGCTTAGAAGCCAATACGGATAAGCGTTTAGGGATTAATCAAGGGTTTAGTAGATTTGGAATGGGAAATTCCTTGGTTTTTCATCAGGGTTTGTTTTCTTGATGTTTCATTAGGAATTTTCCATTCCAAATATCTCAAATCATTTGATTAATCATGCAACCTTTGAAGTGTATTGGGTTTTAAGCTGTTCAAATGCGTCAACAACCAAGCATCTTACAATGTATCCGGTAGCCGGAAACAGGTTCCTGCCGTCCACGACATGTCCCGAGTAGAACTGATTCTCGTCCTTCTTGAAATCGATCTCGATCATCGTGTCTCTGCTGGTGTTCTCCGTGAACTTGAGGTTCGTGACGTACATGTCGCGCACGTGCTCCCAGCCCACGTGCGGCGACAACATCGGGGTTCCCCGACTCACCGGCAGCGACACCTCGGGGTAGAGCGCCGCGAGGTTCAAGGACACCCCCGACATGTGGAGCCTGGAGAGCAGACGCGAACTCGATTAGCACTCGCTTAAAATATCAGAAGACTAGACGTGACAGTGCAGATTATAAACCAAGTGCGTATAAGGATTCATTTTCTCCGTGACATACAGACGGGTGGCTGAAATCTGCAACGTTGGCAAGACGTCAAAGCCACCTTTTGTTGCTGCAAAAATTACTCAAATATCAATAATTTTAATTTATAAATGTGCGTCAAAAGTTTTTTTGACATTAAATTGTAATGAAGTATGAGAATGTAGGTTTCTTTGGAAAACTTCCATGGAGTCAGGATGATATGAAGGGATGTGTGTTGTGAAAAATATGTGTGAAAAAGAGCTCTCGCCCGGCAAGTGAGAGGTCCCGGGTTCGAGCCCCGGTTCGGTCGGATATTTTTCACAACACACATCCCTTCATATCTTAATGAAGTATATAAAACAAACGTCACTGAATCTTATAAAAATATACATTGCGCCCTTCCACTACTAATTTCGAGCTTTTTGAGTTATTTTGTTGACGTTTGATCGGTTGCCTGGTCACGACCAATGACTAATGAGAGATAAAACAATTGAAGATCACCTAATACCAAAGTTGCCGATTTCTTTCACTATGTGACTGAACGCACGGTGCCTTAAATCATATACTAGAACAAGTACTCAATTACGTACTTTCCCAGAGCTCCAAGAAGATGTTCCGTGGCGTTGTTCTCCTGATCCACTAGCGACACCTTCAAGGGATGCTTCGGAAGGACGTCTCGAAGAATGTTGTTCGGTGAAATATCTGCTAGAATGGCTCTCTTTGGAATGCCGCTCAGCTGACCTTGAGGCTGTCCTGGAGCGAAGATGATGTCGGCGAAGTATTCGGCTGATGCGATTTTGTTTTGATTCGTTACAGATCGGGACGAGGCGCTCACCCAGGATACATTGCGAGGCTCGGAACTAGAGAGCACCTGTTGAATGGTCAAGACTGTTCATTTTGTTTGTGTTCATTTTGCATCTAAGTGGTGGGAAAGAATCATTTCTCTCAAACCGGCTTTCTGATTGCACTACTCACTAATCAGATATACCTGATATAATAAATAGTTTATATTGGTCTTGAAAAGGATCGGACGTGGTCGGTAGTATTTCCTACTTCTTTAGGTTAAGAGGGCTTGGTAGTGAGCGTGGCCTTCACGAGTTTTTTAATCGATTTTTATCAATATCTTTTCCAGTGTAATTGTTAACAAAATAGGGCTATGGACGTGAATTCAGAACAGTTCAATGAAAATAATTTCATAGTTTGGAATAAGCTATTAGTTTTATTGTGTCCAACAGGTGTTTAGAACCCCTGTAGGACAAAGTATATCTAATAAACAATTACAAGCTATGGAATTATTTTCATTGAACTGTTCTGAATTCACGTCCATAGCCCTATTTTGTTAACAATTACACTGGAAAAAGATATTGATAAAAATCGATTAAAAAACTCTTCAAGGTCAAACTCACTACCAAGCTCTCTTAAGAAGGCGAACAGCTTTGGGAACGTTCGGTCCTTTTCATTACAATCAGATCTTTATGAGGAACAAGCCTCTGACATTTCACCTCAATGGTTCCGAATGTATCCGAGACTTAAGAACGGAATTGTATACATTTTAAAGAGTCTCTCTATCACACCATCACCACAAAACCCACTCCTACACAACTTACGGTACTTTACCTTGATTAGTTTATTAACTACGTTATCCCTGGCGATGCCAATGTGCTTTCCATATGCAGCTATTGTGCGGTTTTTCATTGGCTCGGGAGGTTTTTGGATATGCGACTCCGAGACCAGGATTCCTCTAGCATAATCGAAGATAATTCCTGAAAGAAATTGGTGGACCAGAATTAGTGCCAGCATTGTCTTCCAAATATTATGGTTATTCTGGCAACACTATAGGTAAAATAATCAATAATAATGCATTTTATTCTTTCGTGGTGGTTTGTTATCTTGGATGATTGGATTCGGTGGGTGAATAAGACGTAGCTTAAGAATCGTCAGTAACTTCGCTAACCAGTTTGTTGCGTCGGCTTGCCGCTGGTGTCCGCGTCATCCAGCGCCTTGCCCAAGTAGAATGACGTCATTATGGCCTGCTGGAGAGTCAGGCAGTAAGCTGCGAATGCGGCGGCCAGCTCGCCCACGTGGTGACCAATCAGACCGCTGGGCTCGACTCCGACTGTACGCAGAATCTCCACGATGCCGATCTAGATTGTGAATCAGATGTCGTTGAACACGTTTTAACCCTCATACCATTTTAACTCATGACCTAAGAGGATACCATTTATGTTTGTTTTGATCATAAAGATAGGCCAAAGGTGTGAAACATATTTTAAAACTAAACAGGTACCAAGAAGTAAAGAGGAGAAGAGGAAAACTTCTGTTACATACTCGTATCAGTGTTCCAAATATATCGCCTTTTGGACGTCATGTCGATCGGCTCAATAAAACACAGTGTTTATTATTTTATTTTATTTATAATTTATTAACGCCTCAATGATAGCGATGGGTCTGGCAGAGAATGGGCAGAGACAAGCAAGCTAAGCACCTGGATGGCCGTGACTCCGACACATCTCTGCAACTGACTCCTCGGCTTGTACTCGGCGACTATGGCGCGCGTGTCGACTCCATGGGGCAGCAAAGTCTGATGACAGGCCTCGATGGCGCTGGCGAAGGCCGGGATGACCATGAGCTCACGGCCCAAGAAACCCCACTGACTGTCCAGGCCCGAGAACATCAGCCACAGCGGGTGGTCCACTTTATCCACATACTGGAACATCGAGCAGGTAAGTTGCGTCATACAATTATAGGTCTTTCGCAGCAGGAAATTCTGATATTATATGTTCATGAAGTGTCCTTCTTAACCTGCTTTTCCACTCTTTCTTCCAACAACAGTGCCTTTGCGAAGCCAAACAAACGGTATCATCCCGCAAGTAGCTTAATTAATCAAATGTTTTAATAGATTTGAGAGAGTAAATTCCTGCATTATTTATTAAACTGTGAGACTTCTGTTCCTGTGCTTCTCCCTGCTCACCTGTATCTCCCTCTGAATTTCTGACTTCTGCAGCAGCGTGTATCCGCGATATCTGTGACCGGGGATCTCCTTGCGATGCACGTCATGGAGGAGTCGGATGTGCTCCACGTCGACAGGCCGAGAAGCAAGCTGCAGAGAACACATCCAATAAGCAGTGGAATCCGTCACAAGCCCGGGAAACTTCTTCAGCATCGAAACTCACGTCGTCTAAGATCATCTTGACTGCGCGCTCCGTGCGTCCAGAGACCGCCACTAGTCGAGGAATTGCGTCATCAGGAGCGCCGCCATTCTTCTTCGCCTTCTCGTGCCACTTTAATAAGATGTGTCCGTTCGCTCCACCGAAACCAAATGAGTTGAAACCGACGAGACCGCCGGGCCAAGGGGTCTGTTCTGTCACAACCTGAGACAATATTCTATAAATTCACTTCCTCTAGGACTGTAGAGCATTTCTCATAGAATTAATTTCACATGGTTTTGCAAGTACTTTTATCATGAATTGTCAGTGTTGGAGGGGAACTGGTTCCTTTTTGGGGATTTTTTAGGGTTACTTAGTTCCTTTAATTTTAAAGGAATTTAGGAACTAAAAAGTTCCTTTTGTAAGGAACTTAAGGAACTAATTTACGTTATTTTAAGTTCCATATTACAGGTAGTGTCTCACAAAATTTATATTGAACGATGATGCATTTTTTGTGGCTACTTAAATTTACTTGATTTCCGAAAGTAAACTTGTCCCCTATGCTCACTCAATTTAATGACCCCGGTAATTTAAAAAAGATCGGATGGTTTTTTGAGGGCAAAGTAACTCAAACGGAAGTTATTTCCTAACAGGTAACATTCCATTTCCTTTATTTGAAAGAACTAGGAACTGGAACTAGTTCCTTTCTGCTCAAAAGAACTGGAACTGGAACTAGTTCCTCTTTTTGAGGAACTTACCCAACACTGTGCATTGTCATCATAACACGTCAATATCTTTGTATTTGGCGTTCAACTCATGTTTTCAATGCTCTTACTTGTAACCTGCCACTGGCTAATGCTGGGACACTTTTCTTGGGCGTCTTGAAGTTGATGTTCGGTGGAATGATGCCCGTCTCCATGGCAATTACGACCTTGGCCAAGGAGCAAAGTCCGGAAGCCGGCTCCGTGTGTCCGATGCTGGCCTTGATCGATCCAACAAGCAGCGGAGTTGTCCGGTTCTTGCAGAACACTGCGTCGATGGCAGCGCATTCTTCCGGATCACCCACCTGGAAGAATAGTTGGAGTTAAATATCAACAGTCTCCGGCTGAAGAAGGAGTCCAAAACATCGCGACCGTGGCACTGTCATCTCAGAACCTTTTATACTAATTGGCAAGTTGTATGGTTTCCTACTCTGCTGCAAATTCCCTTGAATCACTGAATTGAATAAGTAAGTTATTTTATTTTAGAATTTATACACAAAATTAAAGACAAGTACAATTAAAAAAGTACTTGTCACTAGAAAAAGCATTAGGAGCAATTTTACGGTTTCTTGTAGGTCCAATTATTCCTTTAATCTCAATTTAAAATGCACATATTCTTTACTTCAGTCCGAAAGATTATAGTTAGTAAGGACAGATGTCTACATTGGGACCTTTCGTAAGTCAAAGAAATTAAATCACTCCAGAGGTAGCTCAATTAATCATTGGTTTTTTGAGTCGCAATAATACTGGAGAATGACAGCTCAGTGGAATGTCTTAAGATAAATTCTAAGCCTAAGAAACCCTTTATTGCTGAAATGACGTCAGGCGTGATTTAACCTGTTTGGCTTCTGATTTGATTGTGAATGAATTACCCTCGTTCCCGTGCCATGAGCCTCGATCCAGGCCACACTGGCAGGATCCACTTGACACTCCTCGTAGAACTCCTCCAGAAGTTTCCTCTGGATCTGTCCCGAAGGATACGTGATTCCTTCGTCTTTGTATCCGTCGCTGTTGGTTTTGCTGTGGACGATTGAAGCGTAGATGCGTTTCGCTGCGTGCGCCTTCTGCAGTATGATGACTGATATTGCTTCACTTCTTACGTAACCTTGTGCTGGAACGAGAATAAAATCAGGTTAATCCTTTCGTCATTCTTATACGTATCAGACTATACCCTATACTTTAATAAAACGATATTCAAGCCTTTGTGTTTATCCTTGAAGCGTATTGATGTTCATGTTATTACAAAATGGAATTTAGTTACCTACTTTAATGTTAGTGATTGGACCGTTGACAAACCTTTCCAAAAGAAACCAAAGAAGGTTTCAAACGCGTTGCTGTGTTTAAGTTATTTTCAATTGGACAGCTCAAAAGCCAATAGGTTAAAGAGGTTGCTTGATTAATGAATTGATTGAATAGACTTGGAATAGGAAATTCCTGGATATATTTTTAAATTTACATCAATGAAACATCAGGAAAACGAGCCCTAGTAAATCCAGGATCATCCCGGTCCAACTGTACAAAGACCCTTGACTACTGGAGTAGCGGCTGAAGTGACTTATCCTTATTGATTCATTCAACCCGTCCTCACCTTCATCGTCGAATGGCATGCACATTCCCTCCAGACTGAGCACTCCGAGACGCACGAACTGCCGCGTGAGGCAAGGATTGGTGCACAAGACGCTCCCTGCGATGATCATCTGGTCGCATATTCCATCCCGGATCGCCTTGTAACCGTGGTCGATGGCGTGGACTCCGGCGCTGCAGGCCGTGTCTATCATGTAGCTGGGGCCTGCGCATTACACACACTGTTACGTCACGCGACACTGCGATGATCATCTGGTCGCATATTCCATCCCGGAGCGCCTTGTAACCGTGGTCGATGGCGTGGACTCCGGCGCTGCAGGCCGTGTCTATCATGTAGCTGGGGCCTGCGCATTACACACATTGGTAAAGTAGACCCAGCGGGTGTGTAGCCAGTTCAGCAAATGAAATGCTGTGAAAAATTCAACAATATAGGGACAGCTTGCAATCCTGTGTCTTTTGACGCGTGTCCGGTTGTAAATATCTCTCAACCACTGCAGGTGTCCGGGAAAGGGTTGTTTTGTTGTGGTGTCAAATATCTTTCAATGCAGTTGGCATTTTTTTGTATTGGGTTGTATTTATTATAGCATTTCTACAATGGGAGCATTGCATAAGCATCGTCACATAAAATTAGAAAAATAATTATGCACCTTTCTTTCTTTCTTTCTTTCTTTCTTTCTTTCTTTCCTTTTTATTTCTTTCCTTCTTTCCTTCTTGGGCCGAAACCCATTCTTATTGAGTTGAATGTTTCTAATTGCGATTATTTACCGTTGACTTTGAGCCAGAAGGAGATGCGGTTGGCGAATGACGTGCGTGATGACGTCATCATGCCGAACGCGAAGTTCGTGATTGGCTCGTGGAAGTATCTGCACTCGCTCTCCGCGTAGCAGCAGGCGACGATCACGCCCGTACGCGTCCCGCGGAACTCGTCGGGTCTCAGGCCTGGATAGATTCACAACGCTTGTCAATGTCAACAACACTCTGTGAAGACCCGTACATCTGTTAGTGCGTAACCACTTCCCGAGCCCTGTACTGTGGCCGATCTATTCAAAGCCAATGGCAAGGAAGTTAGCGTGTGTGTAGAGAACTGGCAGTGTAAAGTTTGAATTGGACACAGATACAAATGAACGAACTATGTGCCATGGTTCAACTTCTTGTAAATATAACCCATAAAAAACACTCCGTGTAAAAATACCAGCCAAGTCTCTTCAACTAAAAAAAAAATAGAAGAAATCTAAAAATTCAGCACTGAAAAGTAGTGATATCAAAAAAAGGCCAAGTCAAAACTTTTAAAAATTACTTGGCGCATCGTGCATATAAATAGTATAGAAGTAGGTCGGTAATCAAATATACTCATCTATACATAAAATATATCTATAATCCCATAGAAAAACGATGCGCCAAGTAATTTTTAAAAGTTTTGACTTGGCCTTTTTTTGATATCACTACTTTTCAGTGCTGAATTTTTAGATTTCTTCTATTTTTTTTTTAGTTGAAGAGACTTGGCTGGTATTTTTACACGGAGTGTTTTTTATGGGATATCATTCCTTTTTTCAGTTTATTCTTACAATTTGTAGCATATATTGTGGAACCAAAGACTATAATTCCTTTAAAAAAATACGCCTTTTTGATTTGGTTGCTAAGAAAGTTGTGCTTGTTACTATGTATATGCCATAAATGATATGCTATAAAGTATAGCGCAAGTTTCGTTCCAATTGGTCCAGCCGTTCTCGAGTTATGGCATCATTTCCGGTTTTCAAAATGGCGGCTGACTTCACTGCCACCTAAAATTTGTGTCTTTAAATGCTATGTAACATTATAAGCCTTCTGAATATGTAGTTATTGTTATAAGAGATGATTTCATTCAAATTTGGCATTTTTATGACGTCATTTCCGGTTTCGGTAAAAGTACATTTCTATTTTGACTGTTGATATTTCATTGAGAAGACCATCCGAATCGTTTGGCGCTAGTTTCGTCCCAATTGGTCCATCAGTTTTTAAGATATGACGTCACTTCCGGTTTCAAAATGGTGGCACAAAAAATTCGTAAGGACAAGGTATCATCAGACGCCAAAAGTGCATATATGGTAAAAATTTCAGATCGATCGGCTCAGCCGTTTAGGCTGTGGCGCTGTCAACAGTTTTTCCTGATATCATCAGAATCATCATCTTCAGAATCAGAAAGTGGTGTAATTTTACATATTTCACGGCCCTCTAGCACGAAAATGACATACCCTATTGTTCCCAAATTCGGTATATGGGGTGGGGTGGGCCATAGCTCGAAATTAAGATATTTTGCAACAATGTGAGATTTTCCAATTTTAAGATCCAGTAGGCCGAAAATGCCATGTTGTTGCTTACAGTAAAAGTGTTTGGTCTGCTCCTCAGTTTATTATGCATTTACGGTATGTTGAGTGAGTGTGAGTGTACGGTACGACTTGGCTGGGTGGAGCGACCGCTCCACTAGATTGATAGTGGAGACGTTTAGTTGTTTTGAAAGAAGATTGTTTGTGTGTCCTTTTCTACGCGAGATAATATTGAATTTACCTAAGTGCTAGGCAAAAAGCTTACGAAAAGAAATTCCCACATTGGTATTCAGGATGTGGATATTTTACACTGTGATGAACCCAGCGTCAACAGATTCTCAAAAGATGTGAAAAATCCAACAATGGGGCACAGCTTGTAATCCTGGACTCTTATCTAAATATCGCCATATTTCACCACAACTTTTGTTTTAAAAGTTTCAGCCATAAGAACTAACATTGTCGCCATGGCAACTAGCCGATCGTTCTACAGTAACACGGTTCTACTGAAATTTGGCGATATTAGGTAAGGGTCCAGAGTGTTTTGAGGCGTGTTGAGAGTAAATATCTTTCAACCATTGCAGGTGTCCGGGAAAGAGGTGTTTTGTTGGGTGCGTATAACTGTTAATCTCAGGAAAGGAAGGCTCCACGTTCGCTTGGCAGACTTCACCTGCATCCACGATGGCCTCGTATGTCTTCTCCAGCAGAATGCGAGACATCGGGTCCATGAGGTCCCCCTGCTTGGGATGAACGCCGAAGAACGCGTTGTCGAACTGCGTGATGTCGTTCAGCTTCCCGGAGCGAGGCGGCAGGAAGGGATAATCTGCAAGCATGGATATGGCATTCGTTAACACATCGGCGGCAGGAAGGGATAATCTGCAAGCGTGGACATGGCATTCGTTAACACATCGGCGGCAGGAAGGGATAATCTGCAAGCATGGATATGGCATTCGTTAACACATCGGCGGCAGGAAGGGATAATCTGCAAGCATGGATATGGCATTCGTTAACACATCGGCGGCAGGAAGGGATAATCTGCAAGCATGGATATGGCATTCGTTAACACATCGGCGGCAGGAAGGGATAATCTGCAAGCATGGACATGGCATTCGTTAACACATCGGCGGCAGGAAGGGATAATCTGCAAGCGTGGACATGGCATTCGTTAACACATCGGCGGCAGGAAGGGATAATCTGCAAGCGTGGACATGGCATTCGTTAACACATCGGCGGCAGGAAGGGATAATCTGCAAGCATGGACATGGCATTCGTTAACACATCGGCGGCAGGAAGGGATAATCTGCAAGCATGGACATAGCATTCGTTAACACATCAAGTACAGCGAGAGTTCAAACCCTAGTACAGTGGACCTTCATCCAATCTTCATTGTTATGGTTCACAATAGTTGGCTGGACTTTAGTTTATTGCAAATGATAATTAACTAAATTTCATGATTAGTGATTCCAAAAGTGTGAAACGCAAAATTGAACAAATTTACATCTGCTGACAAATTTTAAGGAACAAATATACTAAAGCCAAATGAATCTTGATGAAACGGATTGCCTGATATGTATAGTCAACTCATTATGTTCTGATAAAACTTACCCCTTACAGCGTCTACCAGTCCTACGCAGACCTAGTATAGTTGTCAAACTAGATTAATTCAGAGGGATGATTTTCAAGACTGCATTTATTTCTTGCCTTTATCACAACAATATGAGGTACACCGGAGTCCAGATAGAAATAAATTTTTTAAGGTCTCCAGTCTAAACAGTCCCTCCTTTGAATTCAGCTCTTACGTTCCCGATTCCAGCGTCGGTCATCTTGGGAGACCATGTCGACCTTGTTCATGAGGTTGTCCCTGAGTTGGTAGACGTCGTCGGCGTCGGGATAGACGCCGGAGAGCCCGCTGACGACGACCTCCTCGCCTGGAGGCGGCGACGCCAGCCAGGCGCCGCCAGTCTTCTTGGCGTCGTCTTCACACGCCGTCGTCTCGGAGGCTTTTTCATTGGGCGCCATTTTATACTTCAAACACAACGCAATCCGACATGGGTCTTATTTAAAGTTACTCTTTAGAAAATGCCAGGGACTGTGGTATAAATTGTAGGAGCTCAAGTGTGGTGAAAATTACCCCACGGTTCTTAGTCAATTTTCATCAATCTCAGAACGACCTAATTTCTAGAAACCGAGACCCTGCCTGTACGGACAAGTCATCATTTCTGACTAAACTTCCTACTAGCACCTCTTTTCCACTTCCGAATCGTGATCACCCACCACTAGGAACCTTTACTGAAAATACATTCGTGTGATTGCAAAATACTCAATATATATGTAATCAAACTGTTAATGAAAAACATTCGTCTAATCTAAGGTTATTTAGTCTAAAGCTGGGTTCTCATACTTGGCATCGAATTCGCTTCCGGTTCGCTTCGCTTTCGCAAAATGGCTACCTTTTAACAAAGGAAATCGTCCATGTTGACATTCCCATGTTCGCGTGTTTCGGTTTCGTTTCGGTTACGTCAAAGTTAAAATTGGCTCAACTTTAACGAAACCGAAACACGCGAACATGCGAATGTAAACATGGCCGATTTCCTTTGTTAAAAGGTAGCCATTTTGCGAAAGCGAAGCGAACCGGAAGCGAATTCGATGCGAAGTATGGGAACAGCTTGAGACGCACTGAGTAAAATATTTTTTCATTTAATTTTTGAATTATATTTCCGTAATAAATATATAAGTGAAACATAATTCAACAATTGTATTCAAAAGCTTTTAGAGAATTTTGTTAATATTTATGTCAGCGGTTGCAATTCAGACCTTTTTGAGGCTATGCTTAAGTTAACTGCGAAACTTGACTGGTTCCTTTGCCACAAATATTAATACTTTAAAAGCAATTTATTTAAATGTGTTTTATTTAATAGATAAATAAATATCTGGTAACTGGGACTGGGAAAAGTGATGCATCATATTTTCACAGAAAACCTGTATAAATCAAGCAGAATTATATTTAATTATAACATATAAGTCGAATCATTTAATTCTTAGACAATAAGGGTTTATGGGTTTAAACCCATAGGGTTTATTAACCCTATAATAATTAGGGTTTATTTAAAATCTCAATAAAATCACTGATTTTGAATTATACTCCACGAGTCAACTTATTTACCTTGAATCTGTCACTGCCGCCGTCTGTCCCCGACTGAGAGGGTGCGTTGATCGCGATATACTTTATATTCGAGTTCTCTTCTTTGTTGTCAGCGCATTGCCTCCGACATTCTTTCAAAACCACTTCCTGCTGGCTCAATCGTGCGACTGAAATCGTCGTTCATTCGATTCCATTTACATACGTATCTTTTGGTTTCACGTCGTTCATCGCATGCCCTTTCGGTGGGATCCACTTTACATTCCCGCACAAGTACTCATCTATAGTACTCATCTATATAGTACCCATCTAGTACCTACCTATCTAGTACCTCACAAGTACCCATCAAGTACCTATCAAGTACCCCACAAGTACCCATCAAGTACCCCACAAGTACCCATCAAGTACCCCACAAGAACCCATCTAGTACCCATCTAGTACCCCACAAGTACAGATTATCTTTTAGAATATATGAACGAAGTTGTTCAAAATGTTTTATATAATAAATACTATAGGTCATCAAATAATATATCAATATAGATCTAGAAAAAACAAGTCAAGAACACAAAAATCTGTATTATATAGTGGTATTCAACTTTAAAATAGATTAGGTAGAAAAGTGAAAGAAGAAGAAATTATTAAAATGTTTAAAATTATACCGGGTGGCCCAAAAAGAACGTCCAATGGGCGAGACACCGCTGTGATGAAACTACCATATACATTTGGCTGTCATTTTGACATTTTGTAATAAACCTACCAAGGTTTGATGTGTGAAAGTTTCAAAAACATTACTTTTTTAGGGAAAAAAGTTACAGCTGTTCGAATTTGGTTGTCGAAAATCGATTACACAGAGCTCAAGTAGCGCGCGTCCAGAAAATGTCCAATGGCCGGAACACCATTTTTCCAAAACTACTTACGGTAGGAAGCTGAAAATTTCAAATTATATTCAATACATACAACTTTCCATTGTGTTAAAATTTCAATACATTGGAATCAATGGAACGAAAGTAATATGGTATCTTGAAGTTGAAACAGAATATCCGGGAAATAATTTTACAAGTTTTATTTACGTGTTAATTTCAGAAGTGAAATTAACTCCGGGATTTTCTAGTTTTAAGCTCAACTTCACGATACCATAACTTTCGTTCCATTGATTTATATTAATTGAAATTTTAACACAGTCAATAGTCACATATTTTGAATAAAATTACAAATTTTCGGCTTGTTATTGCCAATAGTTTTGAAAAAACGGTGTTCCGGCCATTGGAAGTTTTCTGGAAACTGGATATTTGAGCTCCGTATAATCGATTTTTCGACAACCAAATTCGAACACCTGTAACTTCTTTCCTACTAAAGTAAAGTTTTTGAAACTTTCACACATTAAATCAGAGTATGTATTTAATAATATGTGAAATTTTCAGTTGAATCAGTTCAGTAGTGTAAACAAAGTGCTGCCTGGCCCATTTGACGGTTTTTTGGGACCTCCCGGTATGTACGAGTATGTACTTCATTTGTGTATAATGAATTTCCTGTTTTGTAAATGTACCAATGTAATGAAAAATAGCTTTCTAGCTAAATAAAGAAATAAATTAAACAAATAAATAAATACATAACACGTACCCATCAAGTACCCCACAAGTACACACCACAAGACATTTTTGAAAGTTTCGAGTAAAAACAGATACAAGTCAATTTCTAAATTTTTTTCATCAAATCCGATATTAATTTGATTTCTCTATGAAATTATGGAGTCGTATCGATGTTGTACCTACTGAAAACTGTAGTTAATAATTGCTCGAGAATGAGGTGTTTTGAGAATGTATGCAAACCCTTTGTGCTAACTGTGATGTGATTTGTGAGCAGAATAGAATAGAATAGAATATCTTTTATTTGTCCGTTGACCAGTTACAATGGTATAGACAACGTCATAACAAACTATGCTAAGTATAACATAGCATACACTAACGTACAATAACGAACAATATAAGAAAAACAAGACTACCTAACTAAAAAATCATCCACTTTATAAAAGCAGTTGTCTACAAAATACATTTTTAGTTTATTTTTAAGAAACAGAAACATGACACACAGCATATTGAGTATAATTACAACATGCGTGTAATGTTGTGAATATTCGGCATGAATATTTCCGAGTACCTTTAGCTTCCATCCCAGTGGTTCGTCCCGCGTGTAGTCCATTAGTCCATCAGACATGGAGTGAAAGTGAACGAGACAAAATCAGCTGGAACTGTTTCATCAACAACATTCCAGCGTCTCCCCATCCCCTAGTGCAATGACTGCGTGCGCAAGTCAACCTCAACAAATGCAAATAATAGAGCGACACGAATATTTTGTGGCACTATTGGAATATTTTAGATTGAGATTTTTTATTACGTATAATAATAATAATGTTTTGGTTTCCATAATTGATTAGTACAGTGATATATAGGAAACGTCAGCATAGGAAATAGACACAAAAATAGATAATTAAAGTAAACAATTACAGTACCAATAACTTAATCGTCAAAAAAACTCATTCAGAGAGTAGTAACATATGTTCAAAATTGATTTGCCATGTAATTATTTGTAATTTTTGAATATGTGGCGGTTTACTTTTGGGGATGAGAACTGTTGCAATGAAATGCAAGTAATTTCAAGTGAATTTATTGCAAAGATTAATTCCGAGGCGTCGAACCAGAGAAGTTGCCTCCTGATGACCCGGCTTCGCTTCCCGTTACCGTCCTTCACGACTGAGGATATTCGTGTACTCAGTCGATAGGCAAGTGTTGGGAAGGTTTTCTACTAATAGGCCACGCTGCATCCTACTCTCCCCCCCCCCCCCCCCCCTCCACCCACCTAGTCCAAAGAGGATATAGATAATCCTTGCATGGGTTCAATCCAAAATATAATGATGACGCAAAGGATCGAAAAATCACACAGACATTATATTATAATTCAAACATAAAACCAGGAAAAAACATTCAAATTTTTACTGGTAATAGATAAAGGATTATATCTATATCTCCATGATATGAAAAATCTAAAAATATGTTTTTACTCTTGTAGCGGAGGGTAAAACTAAGTAATTTATGGGTCTTTTTGCAATCCTGCCGGAGAAAAAATAAAAATCAAACATTTTCGACTTTGGGTACACAGATACTATGCCTATAATCTATGAAATGTTTATAAGAAAACTGTAGGGGCCGCCCATACCTGGGCGTCCCCAGGATTTCTGCCGGGGGGGGGGGGGGGGGGACAAGCCTAGGAAATCATTTTTCCACGGGTTAAGTACTTTCCACCCTGCCGCGCGCGCAGGGCGTTTTTTGGTTTTGGACACTTTGAAATCAATTTTGATACGTTATGAGGCGTATTTTGTTGAAATAATCAATATTGTTTTAAAATTTGATACTTTGACATGCCCACACCTTGCCCCGCAGGGCTTTTTTACATTTTTTTTTTTTACTTTTTATGTTTACAAAATGAAACTATCGGTAAAACACCACAATTTTGTTTTGTTTCCCTGACATCTAGGGGGGGAGGCAAGCCCCCCCCCCCCCCCCCCCGCGGACGCCCATGCGCGTTCTGTAAAATCATAGATTTCATCGAGTCCCTTTAAACAATGTTTCTGAAGGTCGGAAAGTTCGAATGCAATTTACTGTCTATTGATCCCTGCGCCGGGCTGGCTAATGAAGACATCACCTTGAAATAATAATGTTCGTCGCATTTGCATTCCAAGTGGCAGTCACACTGTCGAAATATTACTCGATCGCATTGTTCCGATGTCCAGCTAATGAATGGAATTATACGCGTGAATACATTACAGTGGATCTTGACCCCGCAGCGAGCACGAGATATAATCCGGGATCTCAACCGAGTCACAGAATAGACGTTTCTGTCAGAATTTAGGGAAAGAACGTTATGAGTCAATTTTTAGACAAAATGAGTTTAAGGAGGGATGCCCAAGTAGATTTTCCGAAAATATTTTTTGTTGAAATGTACGACTTTCATAAATTTTTTCAACATTTCAACTATATTTTTATGTAAAAGTTTCATCAAAGGTCTTGTAACTTGCAACTCTCGAATTATATTGAGTTTTCAATATGATGTCTTCGAGGTATAGGAAAATTATTTAGAATTCGGCGCCTAACTTTTAAAAACGTACGGCTAGGTATATATAAAAATCTTAATAAATACCTCTATGTCTAATACACATAAAATTAGTTTTTGGAAAAAATCTATCGGTGAAAATTAGTTTAAATCTAATATTTACTAGGAAAATTACCGTGTTTTTTCGACTTACCATGTTAAAGATAGGGCTAACTCAAATTTATAAAGTGATATATCTTGGAAATTAGTTCGGCTACCCCACTTTTTCTTGCGTTTATATGGTGCACAAGGAAATTATCTATTAAATAAGCATATTAATTCAGATATATATCGAAGACCTCTACTTGGGCATCCCCCGTTAAGGTGTAATCTTGCAGTGATTTTGATGAGCTTTCAGAATATACCCTCGGTTTACGATTTGTATGGAAGTTAGATACAAGTTTCAACATAAAACCTCGTTTGTCTCAGTTTCATCCGAATGTGACTCATAGCGTTGTTTCCCTGCACCTTCATTTTTAAGGGAAAAAATGAGAATTAATAACCCGTTATTAATCAAATCCAAAAGGTGCTGGGGTGCTTTCTAGGAATAACTGGAATTTCACCTCGAGCCGAGCTTTATGAAATGACACAATGTTCAGTGCAGGACGTTGATTAAACGAGCGTAGCGAGCGTCACCACGGTACTCTTATGGCACTTTCTCTGTGTGTTTTTTTTTTTTTTTTTTTTTTTTTTGTGGTCAAAGCCCAGGTCAAACCGCTCAAGCAATCGATCTGAAATTTTGTACACATACTAACGTACTCTATGCGGTCCCTGGGATCGTTTTTGAACGGGCTCACGTGATTGGTTCAAATTTAAAAAAAAAAATCTTTCGATTGGTTGCTTTGATCAATTTGAAATTTAGCAAAAACATTGCAACCAACATTGTACCCAATCATAAAACGTTTCAGCCAAATCCTCCTATTGGTTCAAATTTAAAACCATTTTTCGTGTGATTTTTTACATTTAAACTAGAACAGATTGACCGATCAACTTAAAACTTCGCGTGGTCATTGGTACCAACATTTTAGGTATTTTTGCCAATTTTCAGCCTAATCTGTCATTATTTTCAAAAGTTTTGTCATTTTAAGGTCATTTTATTCCATAATCTTGAAAAATGTATACTAAATTGTCATCCCTGCCTTCTTTAAGCTTCTGTTCCAAGGCAAGGCCTGTAGAGCAGCCAAGCTATTCACAATGTACAGTAAAATGAAAGCATTTTTGAGCTAGCGCATAAAATCGGATGCAGTACGAAGGCCAAATCCTCTACTTGGTTTAAGTTTCAATAATGTCTTCTGATTGGTCGACAATAAAAATGTTCACATTAAGTTCAAATTTTGCTTGGTGATCAAGACCAACATATATTAAATTTTACATATTGTAAGCCCAATCAGTCAAGTATTAATTGTAATTTTACGAGTTTAGTATGGGATGTCACAAGAGATTTCTGGAGAAGGTATGTAGGTAAGACTTCACGACACAATGGATCTGTTATTCATCCAGAGTATTATGGAGATTGAAAAATTGCAGAGAAAATCGTCTTGTGCCGTGTCGTGCATCATTACTATGGGGATGTTGCATGTCCGGTGCTCGCTCATCAACGCGTTACACTGAGCGTTTTCCTAGTATTAAATCAGATTCTATGCCCTGGTCAGCTTCGCATGCTCGCTTACTGCTGGAGTACAACGCTTCCCGCTACAAGAAGGCGTCAGGTAACAACAAGAAGAAGTAAATAACAAGACATTTTATATACATATTTATTTTCATTAGAATACAATAACTAAACTTAATTGTGACTTCAAAACTGTTACGTCGACAAACATAATTAATAATAATATCCACTCACTGGACGCCTAATCAAATAAATAACCATGATTCTAACATTGGCTGGCACTGAGGAAGGAAAAGACCCTCTCCCAATTCGAGCAGAATCAATGTTGAAGTTGCAGGAAGAAAGTGTGCAACTTTGCAAACAATTCGTGTCAATCGTGAAAGCTTTCAGACAAAAGTTTTCAGATACAAGTCAGCCGAAACGTTGTTTTAAATAAATATTTGCACAAAACGAACCACATTTTTTAACAATTCTAGCTTTAACTTACTCTTAGATAGAAGGTAAAATAAACAACCTTACAGTTTAAAGGTTACTGGCATTATGTTGGCTAATTCAATCATCCAGGTCTACTTATTATGTTTGGTAACTGCATGTATGGACGAATTTGATCAAGATAACAAGAACACTGATTAGTACTACAGTGACTAAATTTTTCCCAGCGTCTACTTCAAAAGAAACTAAAATGTAAAAGCACGGATATGATACATCATTCGCAAGGAGTTTGGTAAATGCATTAATATTCTATAAAGATACTCACAGTTGTTTACACTCTGCGCCATCCAAGCCGCAAGAACAGAAGGCAAGAAACATGTCAGTTATATAATCGACGTTATTATTTAACACCTAGGGACCAGCTTATATTAAAACTTAATCTATTATAATTACATCCTTTGGTAATATCTTACAGTTACTTTATTTATACACACGCGGAAGGTTATACGGCAGGGGCTGTTTCTAGGGTTGAAATTATTTTACGAAACTGGAAGCAATAACAGGGACTCAGAGAGCAAAATGAGCGACTGGTGTACGTAGTCCAGCTTTACAAGAGCAATAATGACGACGTCACAACCTGCCCAATCACAACCTCCTTCCTTGAAAATATATTACGGAGTCGGCTACTGAAAGGTAGACGTTGGATGATAAATATAATGTATTTATAATAATATTGTGTTATTGCAAAAGGTCAGCTAAAAAATTAGCGATGCTAATTATTTGTCACATTTTCCGTTAATAAATGGTACAAAAGTTAAAACGATATTTAGGGAATATTATCTCCAAAGTTTACTTCGACAGCAGCCGACTTGAACTTCGCAATTCCTCCACATCTCTACTTATTCTAACGAGACAGATCAGAAACACTGAAATCCAAGAGTTCGTCTCAACATTATCTCTGAATGTGGACGACTTCGCGTGGAAGTGCTCAATTCCTATTGATTATCCTAACAGCTCTCTTGCAATTCTTGAATTTCCTTTGGGATTTGGACAAAATGAGCAATGAATTCGAGTCCGTTGTTACACTTGACTTAGACATTGGGGCAGACGAATAGTCTTATAATAATATGTAACGACACATTCGCGCCTGCGTCACAAAGCGTCTCACATACTGACGTCAACATTGGAATTCATACTGAAGTGTGTAGTGTCCTTCTTTCTATTGATAACTGTGATGGATTCTCATTAAAACGAATCATACAACAAGATTGTGCCAATACAGAAGTTTCTATAATATTATCATTGGGTATTTTTAACACATTTCCAAATAGGAGTCTTAAAAACTTAACTCGGATTTTCAAAAACAAGAATAAAAACAAATATCAAATCCTCATGGGGAAAAGCGTAAATACGGACCCTGGAGACCCATTCCAGAAAGTTTTCCCAATTCCATTCGATGGAATCCGGCTCACATGCATAAGGATTAACATTGCGTCGGATCGAATTCCATCAGAATTGGGAATTTAAAAGTTAGGGGATAGGGCCCCAGGTGGTATTTTATTTGGAAAACAAAAGAAAGTGCTGGAATTTATTTTCTAACACAAAATAAAGTTGAAACTCTTACATAAAAAAGGACCACACTGTTTTAAAAACCCCAGAGGTAAAATTGAACTCTGACTTATGGCTTATCAAGAAAAACAATAAATTATATCGGTATTTGTGTCAGTAATGAAGTGATATGTGACATTCAGTACCGCGACGCATGAAACAAATGATTACCCCTTCTTGAACTTGAGCACGGCCACGCTGATGCTCATGAACACAATGATCCATGTGACCGTGGAGATGAATCCTATGTAGACGTTGGGATGCGCAATGGACCAGCCTCTAGCGAGGATCGTGCGCAGAGACTCCGTGGACTTGGTGAGCGGCAGCATGTAGCTGATGATCTTCAGGATGTAGTGCATGCCCTCTACCGGCCAGATGATGCCACACAGCATCACGATGGGCAGGAAGCTGCCCATGGCTAGGTAGGTGGCGGTGCGGTCGGTGTCGCACAAGCTGGACACCACGAAACCTGCGGACATCGGAAATCGTTTTACTATCACTGGAAACCGCGGGCTATGCGTTTGTAAGACTTTGGAAATTAAGCCGAAACTAAATGCGGCGAAGTTATGGGCGTCCACAGGGGGCGGGGGTCAGGAAAACATAAATTTTTAGTGGTGTTTTACCTATAGTTTCATTTTGTAAACAAAAATCTCATAACACTAATTTCAACAAAAAATGCCCTGCGGGGCAAAGTGCTGGAAGCCATCCACCTCACTCAATTGTGAAATTTTAAGAAATATTGAATATCTCCACAAATTACACCTCACAACGTCTCAAAATTGATTTCAAAGTGTCGAAAAACCAAAAATGGTCAAAGTATAGCAGTTATAAAATATCTTAATTTTTCTTCAGGGAATTTTACTAATACTTCCAAAAACGCATAAAATGTCCGTAAAATGTCAATAACATTTGAAGTTAACGACAAGAGAGTATGAAAATTTACAAAAACAATTAAAACTTTGGTCCCGATGATCATACAAAATTTAAAGTTATTCGGTCACACAGATCCAGTTTTAAACTTCAAAACAAATCACAGGATCCTGTTCAAAGACTATACCCGAGACCGCTCAGATAGGTTGAGCGGCATGATCAGGACATGGGGTACACCATAGACATTGTATATTATACAATGTCTATGGGTACACGAACACCAACAAGAGCTAGACCTACCGAAGGACATCCCGCACAGCCCCGTGAGCACGGTGAGGAACGTCACCGCCGTCAGGTCCCCGTGGCACGTGATCCCGAACACGGCGAACGAGAAGATCAGCACCATGGCCGTCTGTCCGCACATCACCAGGAACTGCGTGATGACGTGCGAGCCCAGCATCTCCGGTCCAGTGATCCCGAACACGAGCATGCGCTCCAGCATACCCTCGTTCCGCTCGATCAACATGGCGCCCGATGTCAAGGCCACGGACAGGAAGAAGATGATGCTAAGGACAGAGAAACATAGTCAGTGGGTGTTGATCTCTGTACGCTTTTCCCTTGACCTATACGGGGGCCGGATTCAGGCCCGGTTGTACAATTGAAGAGCTTCCCGGAACAAGGATAAATGTGACACATTTTTCCAAACGCGTTTTTTTGGTTTAAAAGGATGAATATCAATCTAAGTTCGAAATATTGAACCTTTCCCCTCTAAAAGAAGAATTGAAATGGCTGGTTTACAATGGTGGTTTGTCTGTTGTTGGATGGTTTTTGGCGGTTCTTGAACAATTTAAGAAATGTCACATTCATCCTTGTTAGGGAGCTCTCTTCAATTCCTGATATAGATAATAGTTAGCGACAGGATTTATCAGTGGTAACCTTGGCAACAGCCATGAAAGACATCCATCTAGACAGCATAAGTTAAATTCTGGCCAAAGAAAACTTTATATTACTTTTTGGGCATTGTACTCAGTCATTCTGTCTAGTACACTTACACAACTTACACAACTTACACATCATCAACGAAGTATTTGGCTGTGAATGTGAACTTACTGTTTGGATATATGGGGTTGAATTGATACAGAGTTTGAATAGAATAATTGCGGTGTTCTCCTGAATCAAGAAAGGGCGCAATATATATTGTGGGTGAGCTTCTTTAAAAACAATATAAGTAACGTCGTCTCGTTGTCTAAGTGACCATGAAGTGGTGACGCAGGTATAATGATCAACTCTCGATCGAGTTGCTGTGTGACGATGTCGATGAGATGTACTCACGTGAGAATTACGCCAGGAGCTGCGAAGTCCGTGAAGTTCGGGACGCGCGTGCCGTAGATGGGCTCGTTGAACTAGACATTCACAATCACAAGACAATTACAAGAGATCCTCAAGTGATTTATATTTTACCCCCGTAATCATTCTGAAGTGAGCAATGTCGCAAATGATATCCTTATAATCATAATGGAAACTGTAACTGTGCAACGTCTACATCAACGTAGTTCCGCCTAAACTTAAGCCCCATGTATATACACTCGGCCAAACAAAACTTGAACGTTGACCAAATTTGAATGACTGCTGGTCATGTCCCATACCAATCAAAGCTTGTTATTATCATTGAAATGTGAGGTCACCTACTAGAGTGAGACAATGAGAGATGGTGCGATCTTACAATTATCAGCCTATCAGATTTATTGAACGTTCAAGTTTTGTTTGGCCAAGTGTACACGGTAAATCATCCTGCCAAATATGTTACAAAATCCTTTATAAAATATTTTGTAAAATATTTTATAAAATCTTTATTGAAATAGAACGTGCTTTGATCTGAGAAAAGATTTTACAACCCCCTTTGACAAAACATTTGATCATCAAATTGTCTTGTTTATACGGTAAAATGTATTTGAAGAAAAGATTGTATAGACAATTTTACCGTGTAATTGGGGCTTTAAACATTTCTGATAATGAGCGAGCGATTTCATGACAGGTCAAATATCGCGCACATATTTGATTGAAGAGAACACTTCACACCTTAGAATCAATAAATGCACCAGGTTCCAATCACGACGATCAAAACACAAAAATAACTTATTTGTTGAACAAACAACTGGATTCGCTGTCAAGTCAGGTTGACACACAAGTTAAGGACTGAAGTAACGTCTCCAAGGCAACTGATGCAGTCAATGAAAGGACTGAAGCAGGCAATGAAAGGAGTGATAAAGGTATCGAAAGAACTGATGTATGTATTGAAAGGACTGAGGAGGGCAATGAAATGCCTGAAGTAACGTCTCCAAGGCAACTGATGAAGGAAACAAAGGACTCACATGCATCGGCGTGCCGGCGTTCAGTTCGCTGTAGTTGCACGCCACCAGCAGATCTTTGGCGAAGTCCAGGAACGCGTAGTTGATGTCTCGGTTCAACAGCAAGCTAATGTGTTGATCTGAAACCACGACAATATTGAGTACTCAAAACAATGCAAAGCTGTCATTTCCAAGTTCGCGATAAACTACAACCAAAATTACAACTAACGTTAGATCAAGGATTCTTCTCTAAGAGAAAACTATCAAAGCGCAAGTGTACTCAGAAGTTTAATAGCATCTTGTGGAATCCTTTTAAGTAAACATGTTGGTTTTAACATCAGGGTCAAAATACCTTGACAATAAATCAGAAGGTAATAAAATCAGACTGCACAGACACAGCAACTATAAAGTTGATTGTTGTTGATTTTGAGTGTGTTAACAATGGGTTATACACGTCAATAGAAACCAAACTGTTTATGAATTATTTCAGAAACCAAAGCCACTCATACACTTTTAGGAATCGTCTATTATATGATACGCACTTCTTGTAGCACATTGCAAATAGCGGCTGTGTACAGGCTAGCATTTACGTGTGCCTTTTAGGTTTATTTTAGTGTCACCCCGACACAACATTACGGGGCTCTTGCCCATGTAACTGGAGCAACTGGAATGCTGAAGCACTCACTGGACATGTCCATGGTGACCTTCATGTTGCTCAGGTCGACGATCTCCGCCTTGGCGTCTCTGCCGTTCTCCATGCGATGCAACAGGTTGGAAGAGTAGTTGGTCTCGAACTGAAGCGCGCCCCAGGCTCGTCCTCTTCTCACGGCCTCGAGCGCGGCGTCGTTAGTGCCGAAGTTGTCCTGAACAATCACATCGGCATCTCTTACTATCTCGACTGTGTTCTGTAAGTATTCTATGTTATGTCATTTAATGAAGGGGGAGATTTACGGCAGGGGACATTACGGATATGTGGATCCGGGGCGTACAGCCCCGGGAATAATATTGAACATTTGTAGTATGCATAGGCGTTCACAGGGGGAGAGGGAGGGTGGGGGGGCAAGGGGATCGCGGCAGAAAACCCTTAACTTTTTATGGGGTTTTACAAGTAGTTTCATTTCGTAAACAAAAAAATCAAAAAATTAATTTTAATCTGTCAAAAACCAAAAAAGCCATGCGGGGCAAGGTGAGGGCCCTCCGTGTCTTCCACCACTTCAAAGTCTCAAATTTTTAAAAATATTTAAAATTTTAACAAAATACGCCTCATAACGTCTCAAAATAGATTTCAAAGTGTCCAAAATCCAAAAAAACGCCCCCACTCTCCCCTTCTTCCGAAGAAAATTTTTTTCCTTGCCTTGACCCCTTCTGGCAGAAATCCTGCGGACGCTTATGGTACAGTACGTTCTACAAGGACCTTTCAGCGCCTGAGGCCAAATGCCAAAATACAAACGCCAGTAAAATGCTGTATGCACCTCAGAAATGTGGATTATCTTTGGTCTTCTATTGTTATGAGGTGAGGAAGAGGTAGTGTCAGAAAACTGGCCAAAATTAGTGTGGAAAATAGGAATTCTAAATGGAAAATAGATATTTCGCTGTTGAAAATTCCTTGTAGAACGTACTGTAGTACTTGATCGCTGGCAATACTCACAATGACTGCCCCGTTCCTCTCGACTAAGGTGTGTAGATATCTGCAGCTGAGCATGTCGTAGTTGCAGCCGGTGTTGACGACGCAGGAGTCTGTGGGACTCTCGAGCTCGGCGTTGTACACGGCCAGGTGGAGTCCCACGGGGTCCTGTCCGATGCTCAGACAGAACAGGATGATCTGCACCACGGGCAGGAAGGTGATGAAGCACATCACACTGCAACACAACACGCAGGCGTTAAGGGGATTCCAGGGGGCGTTGTACACGGCCAGGTGGAGTCCCACGGGGTCCTGTCCGATGCTCAGACAGAACAGGATGATCTGCACCACGGGCAGGAAGGTGATGACACACTGCAACACAACACGCAGGCGTTAAGGGGATTCCAGGGGCAAATATTGTAAGTAGATGTCAGCTGAGACCGATATTTAGCAAAATCAACCCATTTCGGAAAGTCAAAAAATATCCGGGACGATCCAAACCGGTTCAAGACGCTTCACAAAAAAGATCGAAACTGAATAGCAACAGTTGAACATAGCAGCTGAAACTTGGCATAAATATTCATAAAACATATACCTAGTGAGTACTGTTTAAAGTCCTTTTTCGGTATTTTTATTACTATTTTTCTAAAATAGATATGTACCGGATTTTTCGTCGAGGAAAACCACATTGGTTGGCAGAAAAATATCCTGGGAACGGCCGAAATCCGTATAGTAACCAAACTGCTCCCCATCATCATCTCCAAAATCATTAATTCATTGACAAAAAAATTACCCATCTGACAAGTCATTTGAAACCCCCTGAATGAAACATGGTTGCTGTGATTTCGAACTCGAGGTTTGATTCTGACAACAATGACGTCATTGGCACTGTGCGTTACGCAGCACCTGTTGGAATCATTCCGACAACAATGACGTCATTGGCACTGTGCGTTACGCAGCACCTGTTGGAATCATTCCGACAACAATGACGTCATTGGCACTGTGCGTTACGCAGCACCTGTTGGAATCATTCTGACAACAATGACGTCATTGGCACTGTGCGTTACGCAGCACCTGTTGGAATCATTCTGACAACAATGACGTCATTGGCACTGTGCGTTACGCAGCACCTGTTGGAATCACCAGTCATTGTGACGTCAGCAAGTGTGTACACAACTCCTGTCATTGAGACAAACACGACTAATCTCTCTTCAGATGGATTGGATTTGCATCCGCAAACATTTGGTCTCCCGAGTCATTTGCTCGGTTGTTTGTTGAGTCAAGGTCGATGTCAAGCAGAAGGGCGGAAGTCGATACGCACAAATACGTCAATGTCACGATTACAAATATGATCAAGGGGATTCCACAGAATAAGTACTTTTTTTTCTTCATAATTCGTTGGATGGAGTTTGTAATGATATCACTGACGTTGGTAAATGTATGCGCCACAAAAAAATATCCGGGACGTATTAAAATGTGTATAATGCAAGTTCCTTGTACCAAAGATAGCTATAATCGTTTATGAATGACACGAAATTTGGAGAACATATTATTTTCAATTTTTGTTTCAACTTTCACCAAAATTATAGTTAGCGTACCGGATTTTGAATTCAAATATTATTGATTTAGTATAGAGACTATAACAGTCAAATTATTAATAAAGTTATCAAAATTTTAGGGTGCTTTTGGCTTCCGCCTATTCTTCATGAACTAAACGATATTTCGTGGAAGTCTGTAGTGGGATTGGGAATGAATTCATTTATTTTCAAAAGTAAGCGTCAACATTTACAGTACAAAAACACTGTGGTATAAAAGGTCAGAGAGTTGTAAAAATCACTTACTGAACGAGAAAAATGTCCTCCCGTTCCTTTGAGAGCAGTAGCCTGGCCAATATCGTGTTTTGTATCGCTCGAAACAGTTTGAATATTATTTAACTATCAATTTTTTTCTTGAAAATACTCCAACATGATTTGTGTTGTAACACCTTGATAGAACACAAACTATATAATTATGGAATAGCAATTATCTGAATCAGTTCTTGAGTTTAGATGAAATTAGAAAAACATCAATTTCGATAGGAATTACATAGCTATGTAATTGAGATTGTAATTATTTATAATTGCCTAGTTTTTAAATGTGTTCTTAATTTTTTAAATTATATTTTTTCCGACGTTTTAATACTGAAGTATTCTAGCAAGGCTTATAGACTGAAGAACTTCAAAAAATCGACCACAGAATAATTGTATTTTAACTTAATTTGATTTTTTTTATTTCTTCTTAATTTATTCAATTGTTTATTTTGAAGATTATCATTATTTATTTTCTTCACTTGGTCCCAATATTTATCTTCTTTTCGCTGTTTGAACAATGAACATAATTTTTTAGGGAAAGGAAACCTGGGTGCTGAAACAAAGGCTTAACTTGATAAAAAAAAAATACACCAGGTAATTTTATATCCGAAAATAAATGGTTTGTGAATTGTCCTGACAAATGATGTTTCCATTTCTCCAGACTGGATATGAACCCACGGTCTATTAGCATAACCCGCTGCGAAGCCTTGTCGTGTATGAAGCAAGTGTTACACAATCTTCACCCAACTGCTAACCTTAACCTAAAACAATGTAATTAAACGTTAGGCGGCAGCATTTGATCTTTCAACTTGATCTGTTAGTGTGATGCGGGTTGCCTAGCAGCGGGAGTTGGTGAAGAGAAGAACTGGTAGTGGAGGTCATTTTAAATCATCAAAACACAGCTTTGTAAATCTGAGATGAAGACGTACAATGAACCATAATGCTATTACGCTATAAAGGTGAGTTTCTAGTAATTTCGACCTTAGTGGCGATCTCAATAAGGTCGAAATAACTTAGGACTTGTTTCCATGAGAATTGAGTGTAAATCAAGTATTCAGTCCTTCATCTCATAAAGGTTAATTAATTGTTTAACGCATTTTTGAGATCAAGTCCCATAACTCAGGAGAGAAAATACTATGCTCGATCCCTCATAGCAATAATGGCTGTCAGTTTGCGTCCAAAGTAATTTATCTGTCTACCTAATAATTTGTTATGATTTGGATATAATGATTGGTTATTCAGAATTTATAAATTTTAGGGCCATTTAGAAATTATTTTTAATAGTCTTGTGTAAATCTGAATATTTTTTTTCGTTGTTGTCTCCTAATTTTTCTTGTGAGTCATTACATTTCGATATCAATTGAAGTGTCAAAAACTTTATATTCGTTAGTATTAAAACAAATGTGAAGAACTACGGACTAATGTAAGTCTTACATAATGTTTGCGAAAATCACGTATTTCCTGCAATAAAAATATTCGCGAAAGATTGTAATATTTTACAATCTTTTATGAATTCAGAAACTTAGTCCATAAAGATACTTTGAGAGCTGGACTCACGGCTTGTTCCTCCACATCCACAAGAAGTTCTTCCACACCAGCGCCTTCATGCGGAAGGGCGCGCACACTTTGAAGTAGTCCATGCAGGTCCACTGCAGGTCCTCTTCCGGCGGCAGGTCGATGGGCTCCTTGTCCTGCGCACAGAAACCAACATTCACTCTCTCTCTCTCTCACAGGAGACTTCCACACCAGCGCCTTCATGCGGAAGGGAGCGCACACTTTGAAGTAGTCCATGCAGGTCCACTGCAGGTCCTCTTCCGGCGGCAGGTCGATGGGCTCCTTGTCCTGCGCACAGAAACCAACATTCACTCTCTCTCTCTCTCACAGGAGACTTCCACACCAGCGCCTTCATGCGGAAGGGAGCGCACACTTTGAAGTAGTCCATGCAGGTCCACTGCAGGTCCTCTTCCGGCGGCAGGTCGATGGGCTCCTTGTCCTGCGCACAGAAACCAACATTCACTCTCTCTCTCTCACAGGAGACTTCCACACCAGCGCCTTCATGCGGAATGGCGCGCACACTTTGAAGTAGTCCATGCAGGTCCACTGCAGGTCCTCTTCCGGCGGCAGGTCGATGGGCTCCTTGTCCTGCGCACAGAAACCAACATTCACTCTCTCTCTCTCTCTCACAGGAGACTTCCACACCAGCGCCTTCATGCGGAAGGGCGCGCACACTTTGAAGTAGTCCATGCAGGTCCACTGCAGGTCCTCTTCCGGCGGCAGGTCGATGGGCTCCTTGTCCTGCGCACAGAAACCAACATTCACTCTCTCTCTCTCACACAGGAGACTTCCACACCAGCGCCTTCATGCGGAAGGGTGCGCACACTTTGAAGTAGTCCATGCAGGTCCACTGCAGGTCCTCTTCCGGCGGCAGGTCGATGGGCTCCTTGTCCTGCGCACAGAAACCAACATTCACACTCTCTCTCTCTCTCACAGGAGACTTCCACACCAGCGCCTTCATGCGGAAGGGAGCGCACACTTTGAAGTAGTCCATGCAGGTCCACTGCAGGTCCTCTTCCGGCGGCAGGTCGATGGGCTCCTTGTCCTGCGCACAGAAACCAACATTCACTCTCTTGCTCTTTATCAATGTTAAACAAAAGAATAATTTGCAAATGGAGTGAAGTAGAAGTTAGTGAAGGAAACAAGTGACGAAGAAATGGAAAACTATGAGATTGTGGAGAATGAGCGATGGTAGGAAGATGATGGGAAAGAGGAAGTGAAAGAAGATTTGGAGTGCAATTTTTCAATGCTCTGCTAAAACCAGTAGTTAAGTCTAAGTGGCCATTCAAGTAATGGTATTGTTTGTTGTCATGGCAATAGAGTCCAAATCAGCTAATTAAAAGTTAACTTTTTACCTGCTGTAGTGGCAAATAGAGTATAGATAATTGGACAGCTTCAAAAGATGACTAAGTACAATATTTAATATTTGAAAATTGTGATAGATATTGAAATGATCGTGCTCCCAGAACAATTTACTTTGGATTTTAAGAGGGCTTGGTAGTGAGCGTGGCCTTGACGAGTTTTTTAATCGATTTTTATCAATGTCTTTTTCCAGTGTAATTGTTAACAAAATAGGGCTATGGACGTGAATTCAGAACAGTTCAATGAAAATAATTTCATAGTTTAGAATAACTTATTAGTTTTATTTTGTCCAACAGTTGTTTAGAACCCGAAAATGTAGTAATTTTCGGGTTCTAAACACCTGTTGGACACAATAAAACTAATAGCTTATTCCAAACTATGAAATTATTTTCATTGAACTGTTCTGAATTCACGTCCATAGCCCTATTTTGCTAACAATTACACTGGAAAAAGATATTGATAAAAATCGATTAAAAAACTCTTCAAGGTCAAACTCACTACCCAGCCGTCGTAAGGTCGGCTAGTACCAACTGTGGATTAGCTATCTATCGATAGGTAGTGGGCAGTTAACCAATTAATCAAGTTGGCGCGAATACCACCGCCAATAAGATGCACCAATTTCCACTAACTTAATCCACACTTAACTTAATCCAAAGTTGGTCCTACCATACCTAATAAAAAGTTCTAGATCCATTTCATATTAATGCACTCCTTGTTGAACTTTGTACGGAGAGTAAAGGACGGATCACACCGATGTTCGCTGGCAAGAGTGGAGTCTCAGTCGCCGTGGGAGTTTGTGTACTTGCCTCGTCCGTTGCTATGGAGTTGATGCGGAACGATCGGTTCGAGATGCTCACGTTGTCTCCGTACTCGCCGCTGATCTCCGCGTTCATGTCCACATTCGGATCCTGCGCAGAAACACGCATTCAACACACTGCGCAGGACACACGTCCCAGTAACTAAGCCGGGGTAGATAGTGGGCAATTTACTAATTCATCTAGCTGCGTGATTTCCACTTGCATTATACACCTCAAATCGAATTGGCATAAGATACAATAAAAACATCCTACCAAACCTTGGCTCGAAATTACATCTCAATAGAGTACCTGCATATGACGTCACAACTGACCAAAATCTAGCTGGGGAACAGATGCTTTCTTGATCTATTTCCTTATTTTAGTTCATACCGTTTCTAAGATTATAAACTATTGAAACATTGCATGTCCCCCAGCGAAATAAACAAGAGTGGAGTTTGTTACAATGGCAACCAGGATGTAACCGGGCTACGTCATAGCAACTCACCTCTACCGTGGGCCCCATGACTTCCTTCATGAACGAGCTGCGACGTCGCTTGCCCTGATTCTGCTGCTTGCTAAGTTTGAGGAACACGTCTTCGAGCGAGTCGCACGCGTGCATTGCCATCAGCTTGGTCGGCGACTCCTCGGCCAGGAACTTACCACCTCTCATCAGCCCGATCTGCAAACACAAGGAAATCATCCAACTTGAGGTTCATATTCAAGATGTATGGAGAATTAAGGATCAAGACTGTACTCGAAGTTAACCGTAGGGGTCTTAAATGAATTTATTATTTAATCAGTAGTTTTCCTTATTGGTGTTGCATTATGAATGCAATTGTGTGATTAATTTATTTTTATTTTGCTTTACACAATAGTGCACAAGATTGCTAAATCTTGTACAGTATTATAGTGGCAACTGATGGGCGAATCCACAAACTCCATTCTTAAAGTAGAGAAGTGTTTCTTGTATCAGGCAAGCAGAAAGTGACAGGAGGTTGTGCCTGAGACGTATCCACAAACTCCGTATGTGACATTGTTCTTTTGGTGAAGTAGTATTTCATCTATCAGGCAAGCAGAATGTGACTGGAGGTTGTGCATGAGACGTGTCCACAAACTCCGTGTGTGACATTGTTCTTTTGGTGAAGTAGTATTTCATCTATCAGGCAAGCAGAAAGTGACAGGAGGTTGTGCCTGAGACGTATCCACAAACTCCGTATGTGACATTGTTCTTTTGGTGAAGTAGTATTTCATCTATCAGGCAAGCAGAAAGTGACAGGAGGTTGTGCCTGAGACGTATCCACAAACTCCGTATGTGACATTGTTCTTTTGGTGAAGTAGTATTTCATCTATCAGGCAAGCAGAAAGTGACAGGAGGTTGTGCCTGAGACGTATCCACAAACTCCGTATGTGACATTGTTCTTTTGGTGAAGTAGTATTTCATCTATCAGGCAAGCAGAAAGTGACAGGAGGTTGTGCCTGAGACGTATCCACAAACTCCGTATGTGACATTGTTCTTTTGGTGAAGTAGTATTTCATCTATCAGGCAAGCAGAAAGTGACAGGAGGTTGTGCCTGAGACGTATCCACAAACTCCGTGTGTGACATTGTTATTTTGGTGAAGTAGTATTTCATCTATCAGGCAAGCAGAAAGTGACAGGAGGTTGTGCCTGAGACTCACCATGTGCGCCTGTCGGGTCTCGTCGATGTAATGTGTCGTGATGATGACTGTTTTGTTGCCGTCTTGTGTGATTTTCACCAAGTAGTCCCAAATACTGGAGAGAAGAAAATAGTTATATTATTATTCCAGTCGAAATGTTCATTATACCAACATGAATATAAAAATTACTCTATCATATAATAAACTATCGTAAATTCTACGGCCTTGGAGAAGAAAATCATTGCCCGGACAAGCACAATTCTATGCCTAGAATCATAATTCTAGGTCCAACGATTTTTAGACGCACTAAAGCGTTCTTTACTTGAAATAATGGGTCGGCCAAGTCCCATGCCCTCCCTCAATATTTGCAAAACCTGGACCTGAACCTGGAACCTGGACCTTGCTCTGCAAATGCGGTACTGCGGTCCTCGAAACGGAGACGAATGGAGACGAAATGGAGAATGGAGAGGTTCGCTGTTTGCTCGCTCCAAATACATTAGTAGCTGAAAGTCTTAGTTCCTTACCACTCTTTGTCCGATTTGCACGACATTTCTTTGTACGTGTCGAAGGTAAAGAACTGCCAATGATAAAACAATGGTTTTTGTAACTAGATTGCAGTATGTAATGAATGTAACTCACTTCTGTCTGAGCACTGGGTCGAGACCGACAGTCGGCTCGTCTAGAATCAGCAACTCGGGGTCGTGGATCAGCGCAGCCGCGAAGGAGACTCTCCTCTGCTGACCTCCGCTGAAACAAGCAACATCTTCAGCGTTTCATCCAGAACAGACACCAGAGACCAGGTCGATCGTGCCAATACACGGACTCGTGTATAACAACAATGTTCATCTGTTCTAACAGCAGACTGCCAAGAATTTAAAAAGGCAATAACATTGCCAATAACATTCATAGTGCGCAATAACATTCGTTACTAATTTGGGGAAAATCTTGATGGAATGCTTTTTTCAAACTGATTATCGATAAAATGCAAATGTTTTCGAAGAAGCACGGACTCCTCTTTTCTTTCCGTAAAACGAAGAGAAGTCTACAGTACATGGCATAGCTGCATCAGGCTAAGCTAGGTAAGATACCTCAATCTTGTTTATTTTACTATGGGACAGGTCACTTTTAAATATAATCGAATTTTACATTTGGTTGTAAAAAGTAGATAATAAAGAGAAATACAGGTCTGGGGCTTAACGTCGCACTGTTCTGCAGCGAGGCTAATGGCGACGGATGAATGATTATGATGATGATTGGGAGATGATGGTTAAGAGTAGGTAAGGATGGAAGGCGGGAAGGATGCGGTCGTGGCCTATTAGTTGGTTACCTTCCCAGCATTTGCCTGTCGACTGAGGGAAAACCACGAAAAAAAACCCAGTCAGGAAGGACGCCCGCGGGAATCGAACCCGGGCCTCCGGAATACAAGCTCAGAGCGTTAACCACTCACCCAACCAGTTCCGTGAATAGTCAATACACCATCAAAACATAAATGTTATGAAATAAAATATGGATATTGTCAGATGAGATTCCCATATTATATCTTGTATTTTGTCTTGTGTTGGGGTGGTAGGGGGTTAGTGTAACGACACCCCTCCACCTGTTATCAGTCTCTCGACGGGCGTTACACCGTCCTTGGGATGGGAGCAGAGCGCAGGGAGCTAACTACTCACTCGCTTAACATCCCTAAGTTACAAATCCTCAACCAACTTCACCTCCTATATAATGGCGCATCGTCAAAGGAGCAGAGTTGTTGAGGCGGCATTAGGACTACCAGTCCTGTAACGCCATAACAAAAAAAAATCTTGTTCTTCAACATTGATTGACGACAGCCTTGAAATTGCACATTGCAAACCGACGTAACTACGCGTCACGCGGTCGCCATGGTTACCTGAGTGTTTTGACTATCTGTGACTCGTTGGGAAGCTGGAGCAGCTTGACGATGAAGTCGCTCTTCTCGTGAACGTCTTGTGTCGTCATCCCCGCGATCCAGCCGAAGTAGATGAGCGTCTCCTTGATGCTGAACTCTCCGTACAGCGCCACTTCCTGCGTCACAGACAATTCAAGTTAAGGTGCTGCAAGCGCGAGCGATTTTGTTGCTTTTTGTAGACACTTTTTGCGATACGATTGGAGGCGAAATGGGTAGACCAAATTATTTGAAATTTTAATCGTGATTAGATAAAATACAAACTTAGGGTTATTTCTTGGTACATTTTAAATTTTTTGTTTCGTTAATTAGTAATAATTAGTGAATTTTTGGTGAAAAATTAGCTATTTTCTTGTCTCCCTGGGCGCCGTATAAAATAAAATTTCAAAAATGTGCCAAGGGATAACCCTAAGTTTGTCTTTCATCTAATAATGATTAAAATTTGAGATCAATTGGTTTACGGGTTTGGTCTCCAATCGTATCGCAAATTTCATAGTTTTGCGCGGTTTTGTTGAATAACCGGCGCCTAATTAACGATGCAATAAGCAAAAATAAAAAAGTGCACTGATATACAATCAGACTGATCATGTGAACATCCTGTAAAAGTTACACTCACTTATGAATCCATTTTTCTATCTCAATTTTCTAAAACGGCCGAGCGCTAGTATCACCTTAACTCCCATTCTGCAGGCCCTACTTGTGTGAAGGGAGGAGATGGAAACCCGGCAGGTACCGGCAAGAAGCCTACTCCTATGAAAGATGCCAAGGGGGCCATAACGTCCCATCCGAAGGACGTTGTGACATTTACATCACGGGCCTCCACAACCCGCGCCGTCGAGAGACTGATAACAGGTGGAGGGAGGTCGTCACACCAACCCTCAAACACCCTGGGGGGCAGTCTCTCTGGTCCAACGGCAGTAACTACTGAGGGTTTAGGGCCCGAGGGCCCTCGGGCCCTCGGGTGTTCATTAATTTTGAGAAACATTAACAATGAACATAGAGAAAAGTTAAAACCAGTATCAACTAAAATCATCGAATCAAATTATTTATTTCCCAACTTATGAAACAGTATTGAAAATATTACGTCTTAATTAATTAGTCAAATTATTAAACATTTTTGAACCCGGAGAATATCAATACTTAATACCTAAATTCCTTGATAATAATTTTAATATTCCCTCAATGTGACATATTTTTAATTGTTGTGTTACCTACTCTAAATGTTGAAATATTGAGCTAGATTCATTATATCAGGGTCCTAAAACTCCACCCAAAACCCATGTAAAGTACTAGTGATAACATTCGAAATATTTCCAGGGCTATGCGCCCCAGACCTGTATCACCTCCCATCGTTTCTACGCGCCTGTCGGGTACCCAAAAGTCGGCGCCCCTCGCACGGTCACCCATCCAACCGCTGACCCCGCTCATTGCTTGCTATTCTATTTCTTCTATTTCTTCTATTTTTGAAGTACATACATAAAAATATTTTTTAGCAGAATGATTGGTGTGAATTTGTGAGAGAAGAATTGTCCACTAATCGTGTTTCGAAGCAAGGAAGAAAAGGACGAGTGTCATAACAGACGCCAGCTGCGGATTCAGCCGAGTCATTTCTTTTAACAACATCGGAGCATGGTAAATGGTCAGTGACATAAAAACTCTGTTCGATGTATTTCCATATAATTGGCTGCGTTTCCTTGGCCGAGCATTGTCACGTGACCAGCCACAGCCAATCAGCGCGCAGGGATTCGACTGAATCATGTAAAATATCTAAGTTCCCAAAGCAATGAGTTTGCAGTACAAGATCTCTGACAGGTTGTAGATTTTCAGATATCATAATGTGTTTGAGCAGATTATAAACGGTTTGTTAAATTATGCACTGGAATTAAGAATGATATAAACTTTGAACTAAAACTAAACTTCGAAATTTTTACATTTCCATTTAAATATTTACAGAGTTTATACTCTGGGAAACACTAAATTTGTAATGTTATGAGTAATTGTATAATTGTATAGGTACCAACTTATTTTGCGCATTAAATCAAGATGCGGTACTGGTACATCATACTTTCTCTATAAAAATGACAAATATTTCAAAAAATAGATAACTCGTGATCTTCATGAACCATTGGACTGAAATATCGTTCAATCTGATAAAATGTTGGTCTCAATGACCATAAACAAATTTACGTTATCCAATCGCTTTGGATCCAATCACAGGATTTGCCAAATGTCAGCTCGCTCAGTGGGACGGTGTGACCTGGTCAGCGCCTACAAACAGCGCTGCGCAGATCGTCACAGTAGTGTTGACTTCTGCGCGCACCCACGCTGCTATGGAAACACGGCTTCACGATGCTATTTCAATGCGTCGCTCATTAATACGTAGTTTGCGAGAAGGTGGACGTAATGACGGGCTTTCCCAGGTGTAGCTCGAGGTAATAACAATGCAGCTGTGCTAATGGGTTGATTATCAAGAACTGACAGCTATTCCTCATTGCTGGGAGAATTATATGAATATGAAGTGATGTATGCAAATGCATTGTGCACAAGAAACATTTGCATTTTAACTAGTTATCCGATTATAAAAATTCTCTGCGTTTACTCCGTTCATTGAATTATTAATTGAATGCTGGAATAGGCGATGTCAATGATGCTGAACTGTTCAACCAACACTTCTTAGAAATGTATTTTGCGAAATCAATTCATCATTCATTTGCATTAGATCTATCCAGTGAGAAATACATTTTTTTTCAATGCTGACATTATAGATAGGTAATAGTTTGAAATAGTTTTTAGTAAGTTGTCAAAAAAGTTAAAATTGTTTGTTGCTTTTTACTAATTATTCCGTCCCAGCAAGTTATGTAAACTTCGTCGTTGCTTTTCGTTCAAATCTTGGTAAATTACTTTGTTGTTACTTTTGTTTGGTTGGTGGAAAGCAGGGAGATTGCACCAGTGCTGACATTTTGTAAGTCGACAAGAATACATCTCGGGGGATCGAGAATATTGTTGCAAATGCAGTAAGATCATATTGTGTACTGTTAAAGCAACGTGGTCCATCAATCTCCGATCATCCCACACGGAATTGTCTCGACCAGGGAAGAACTTTCTCCTGAACCATCTACGCAAGTGGCTGGAACTTTCTTCAATGTGCAAACACTGATGTGGACTGTACTGTTACCTGTGGCATGTATCCAATGCGCGGGCCCGGTACGCCACTGCCCTTGGAGCCGGGTTTCCCCCCCAGCACCCATATCTCTCCACTGTCCAGTCGTCGGCGCCCAACGATACAGCTGAGCAGGGTGGTCTTCCCGCACCCACTGGCGCCCAACAGTCCGTAGCTGCAACACAAGATGGCATATGTCAATGCGCCCTACAACAATAGCTGCAACAATACAAGCTCCAATGGAACCAACTGGAACAACTTAACAAAATACACGCTGCCTTGTCGAGCGTTTTGGTGTGTATTTAATACCATATCGTCAATAAAAAACATATAATGGCTCTGCTAGTAGATACCAGTACCACTATATGCATTTAATTACATGCATAGATACATTTTATGAAGTTATAAAGTTTTAGCTTTGGTTTTAGTATGAAGTATAAAAGTACTAATTATTTTTGTATTCACAAAAAGTAGCATTCAAAAAACTATCACTACCTCGAGAAGTATTTAAAAGTGATTTAAAACTTAAATTCTTGTTGCGTGTCGGCATCCTTGCAAATCGATGCTAAGGTTTCCTAAAGTCGACAAAAAGTACCACAACACTTACAATACTTTTTCAAATCTGGTAGCATCACCTAATGCGAACTGTTTTTAAAATATATCGATGGATACCAAAAAATTATAGAAACTTTCTAGGCACTAAAGAAAAGTACCTTGAACTTTACTCTTTGTAATAAAAAAGTGTTAAATATTTCATGTCAATGGAACAAATGTTTCTTCATTGTTGGAGTATTTTGTTCTTCACTAGTTTTCATGAACCTATTGATTGTCGAATTAATAGTTGACTGACAGTGACGTAATAAGTCCCTGGAACAGTGAATTACCCTTCTCCAAACTAACTTCCCATCCAACAATGCCTGGGGCCTTATTCTATAACATTCAAATTCCCGATTCCATGCAATGTTAATCCATATGGCCGTGAATCGGATTCCACTGAATCGGGAATTTTAAGGTTTTAGAATACGGTCCCAGGCCAGGTTTCCTGACAATCAATTCTTATTATTAGCAATGAAATCAGAGCTCACCTATACTAGATCTAAAATTCTAAATATGAGTCAGCATAGACCTCATAGGATGATGCCTTCTTCAAATCTTTAGCAGCTAATCTATTTCTTTCAAACTGATCAGTTTTTCCTTTGACCAAGAGTATAAAGAGTTTTAGGATTTTGAACATGAATTTCCATCAGGGGAAACGAACCTATTATAAAATGCTTATACAAGCGTGATACAAGGCATTTTATAGTCTGCTGCCAAGAATGTAAAAACTATTTAAAAATAATTGAATTTTAAGTGTGTGCCTGTTTAGAATTATGTAATCAGCAATGAATTCGCATCCATGATATATGTTATATGACAGAGTGGTTTCTAATGAAGGTTGAAGAACATCATTTCGTGTTGCTTTTAGCGGAGATTTGGCAGAAGCGATGGGACTTTTTCATTCATTTTTATTCGTACACCAAGGTTAAGTGAAACACCGACAGAAACCTACTTTTGTTTACTATCAAGATGGAAGATCGGAGGTTTGCTTATGTGTCAAAATCAGCAAGAATAATTGGCCCAGCTATTTTTTGTACATTGATTAAAAAATAATATCCGGATTCAAAACCTCGCAAAAACTGATAAAAAAAAAACACCATGTTTCTAACCGATAATCTAAAAACAGTTTTATGCATGAACAGGTTAGATATTTATTTTTACTAAAATTGAGCAAAGTTGCAATAACAAAAAGTCGTGTAGTGATTTCCTGATGTTTTCATCTCAAAATGTCTTAGCGGTTGTAATCAACTGTTCCATGGAGAGGTGACGTCATCATCCACTGGCTGGGGACATTGCGTTGGGTCACTTATCTTCTACAGCACGCTGCAAGTTTACTAAATATGTGCCCCAAAAAACAATTTATTTGTGAATATTTTCTTTATTTTTGATATTGGCGTCTTTGAAAGTTTACAAAATTACGACAATTATTTTCCCATTTGCCACCAAGGCATTCGAAAACTTTAACATTCTCCTGCTGGAATCCTATTCACGGCCACATGGATTAACATTGCATGGAATCGGATTCCAGCAGAATCGGTCATCTTTAAGTTACAGAATAGGGCCCCAGAAAGCAAGAACATTTGATTTTCAATGAATCGTAAATTTGCCAAAACCAAAACCCAGACACATGGAATGAATTTAGAAACGAACGCACGTTGCGCTATGCGATCTGATCTGAGGGTGCTGAAGGTGCTAAGGGTGCGCTGAGGGCCGCCCAGTGAAGATTACCCAACAACGCCGCGTCAGTTACGTCACGCAGGCGCAGTTAACCTAGAGATAGTTCCCTCTGCACTTGGACCGCAGAGCAGACCGGTTGGAAGAGTGAAATTCCCCTCAGACAGATGACAGGACAGAAAGTAAAAGTGCTCGACCTCCGCGCGGATGAATTAGCATCCACACGCCTCGCTGGGGGGGGGGGGGGGGGGGGGCATCTCTTTGTCACATCAGTGCTGGGGAAGTCCTTTAGAACATTTACTTATTTAAACTTAATTTCACCAATGGATAAGGGAACTTTTTGAACATTTGAATTCTCTTTTTCCAAATTGTAACTTAATTGGACAATACAAAAATTAATAAACTGATATCTGGGACAGGTGCACTTAAAATGAGTAGAGATGATTTAAATTGCTACGTTTTACTACTTATAGTCTTGTTACACGACTACTCACAGTCGGTGTACAGCCTCATGCTCTGCAGAAGTTGCGTCCGCAAGTAGATATTTGCGGGGGTCAGTCCTCAACACCACAAAACCGTGAGCTAATAATCTTATGAACTGAATCAAGTAGATTCTGGCCTCCCCATTTTGCGTCGATAAATCTGGAAATTCTTTTGAGCATGAGGCTGGTAGCGGTTAAAGCATAGGGCCGGTAACCCGAAGGATCTGGCTTCGATTCCCAGTCGGAGTGCTCGTTTTTATTTCGCAGGTTCCCTCGTGAGAGATCTCTCCTCCTAAGTGAGAGATTTACTAAGTTTCCATCATTATCACTACGCACAGTCATGTGACACTACAGATCAATATAACTACAAGCTCCTTGCTAGAGATACACCAAAGTGGGGTAAACCATCAATTTGGTAGAGGTATGTTTGTGATTCCGGGTCCAGGGAGTATTCGGCACTAAAAGTATCAATAGATGGCGCTGCGGTCACTGTGAATATTTTCAAGATGGCGAGAGGTAAGGGTACTCTGTTCACGTCCAACGTGAGTTCTTATGGCAAAACATGGTTCAAAAACACGCAATTAACAGGGTATTCAGACAATTGATGTCCTTTATAATCTGATACTAAGATAACTTATGAATGTATGACCATACAGTAACTATTCGTTTCTGTTGATGGATACTAGATAATTGTTAAATAAAACTTAAAATTCTAAGTAAAATTCTAAGTAATAACACTTGTAGAGTGACATGATTGGTTGGTCGATGGGCGGAGCTAGCTTCTCATTGGCTGACGCATTTCATGTTTGCATCATTCTGAGACTGTAATTTGAATTCGGATAAAAATTCTGATGTGACAGATCGAAAAAGCATAATCATTTTTATACATGGTAATTATTTTTAAGGTTCTACGTTTAATAGTGCCTGATGTAGAGGTGTCTAAACTTAGCATGTTGCTTATGAGAAATTGGTTCTAATACCCCAGGCACTAGTACCACTTTCTGCCGGCAGAGCGCTCAATGCAACTTTTAGTGACGAATTGTGTCAATGAATCTCACATGGTTCCCTTGGCGACTGTCATGTTGAGTCCATCCAGGATGAGGGTGGGGTTCTTCTTGGTGCCGTACGTCTTGACAGCTCTGCGCACGCACACGGCCTGTTGTCTGCGCACACATATACTCACATGGTTCCCTTGGCGACTGTCATGTTGAGTCCATCCAGGATGAGGGTGGGGTTCTTCTTGGTGCCGTACGTCTTGACAGCTCTGCGCACGCACACGGCCTGTTGTCTGCGCGACCACACAGTGGACTGTTGCGACTTGAAGTTGCGCAGACGCTCGCGAGCAGTCACGGCCGCCGTCTCCACGTCCACCACCTCGGACGACATCTTGCTCCTGCAAACAACATGGCGGTTAGCTCACGAAGAAAATACATTCAAAAGTGCAGCAATGGAAAGTAGTTTACCTATCAAGAAAGGGACCAAAGCAGAACATTTCGAAAATTATTTTTATAGAAATAGAAAATTGAGCATAGTTTTTTAATGAGCCCGGCCAATATTGGCCGGCAAATATCCGGCCAATATTCATGAAAAAGTGAGATTAAGACGGCTGGGTAGTGAGTTTGACCTTGAAGAGTTTTTTTATCGATTTTTATCAATATCTTTTTCCAGCGTAATTGTTAACAAAATAGGGCTATGGACGTGAATTCTGAATTCCCGAAAATTTACTAAATTTTCGGGTTCTAAACACCTGTTGGACAAAATAAAGCTAATAACTTATTCCAAACTATGAAATTATTTTCATTGAACTGATCTGAATTCACGTCCATAGCCCTATTTTGTTAACAATTACACTGGAAAAAGATATTGATAAAAATCGATTAAAAAACTCGTCAAGGCCACGCTCACTACCAAGCCCTCTTAAGTATAACTAAGAAAAAAACAGACAGAAAATTGTTATAAACCATTAACAAACCAATCTGCCCATCAGGCAGATTGGCTGATATAGATATTTTCTCACAATTTTTTCTCTAACTGACATTCACTTATTTCTTCAGGATTGTCATTCTATACATGCGATGCGCCAAGTACTTTTTTATTTTTGAATTAGCGTCAATACAGTTTGTTCAAATATTCTTTACAATGACTATGGTGGCGAAGATGGCAACGAATATGATGTACTACGCTAGCACCAACACAACAAATTATAATCAGCTAGAACTTAGGTGGCGCATATAAGTTAGCGGATTCACTTTGGAAAGTTTAGGTTGGCAAAGAGTGAATTCAGGTGGAAGGTCTGGATGGTGCTGCTTAGTTACACCCTACTGGCGTTGTAAGCGTAAATTGAACAGCCAGTACCTAACCGGCATTTTGCTATTACTTGCGTTCCTCTTCGATTCCGTGGAGTGACTTGGATATTGCCAGATGCAGTTCTGATCGGTTCTTCGTAATTTCAAGACAGAGAAGGGAGTAATTGGACCAGGCAATTATCGCTATAAAATGAGAGTGAAGTCGCCATCAACTCTGATCTACTTGTCTCATTTTCTGCGTCTATGGAATCGCATTCCAGTACAATTGGGAATTAAGAGGCAAACGGAAGCGAACGGAAATCACACGGTTCGTCAGAGCGTTTTTTTGAAATTTTGTTTTCCCACTAAATAATTTTAAAAAACCAGATAGTAACGACCCATAACAGCCCAATAGACTAAATAATGCCCCACACTGGAGTATTTTATGACCTCTGGTGTGACCTCAAAGTGTTAAATACGATTATTTTACTTCAAATATCGTTTTTAACACTTTGAGGTCGTACCAGATGTCATAGTGAAGTCCAGTTTGCGGCATTATTTAGTCTATAACGCTGTAATGGGTCGTTACTATCTGATTTTTTAAAATTATTCAGTGGGAAGACAAAATTTCAAAAAACCGCTCTGACGAACCGTGCGATTCCCGTTCGCTTCCGTTTGCCTCTTAAATGTTCTGAAGAGATCCCCAGGAAGCTGCAGGTTTAGAAAGGTTTGAATTAAGTCATGAGATCAAGACTTGTAATGAAATGGATTACATGTAATAAAATAACTACTGTTTTAATAAACTTTATAGAAGGTCTCCCTCCATAACGTCGTCCAGGTACAGCCACCACCAAGAGTTCGTAACAAAGTTATGGAACTCCTGAATGTTATCGTCAAGAAATCACTAACTACAGATTCGTTATCTATAGAAGAATATTAATTGCATAATGAGTATTTACAATCAACCCGTCATTGGCATTATCTATACATACATCGCAGTTTATATTTAATTATAAGTATCGTTATTGCTAATTTTCAACTGAATTATTACATAACTTAGTATTGGTTTCCGATGATTTATTTAAAGTTTCGCAAATCTCTTCATGATAGACTGAGTGCGTAAAAACCAAACACATAACTAAAAACAACTTTCAAAGTGATCAATAATCAATTAGCTGTTACTTGAGGCGGTGTTCATGCCTCGTGTTAACGTCGCACTGTTCTGCAACCAGGCTGATGGTATTGATGGACGGTCGTGGCATATTAGATGGAGCCTTTCCAGCATTGGCCTCTCGACTGAGGGAAATCGCGAAAACCCTCAGTCAATAATAATGCAGAATCGGAATTTTGCCACTGCACTGTGGTGCCAGCGCACGGCCGTTTTAGCAAATTCAGAGAGAAAAATTGTTTGATAAGCGGGTGTAACTATTACAGGATGTTCACATATGATCAGTCTGATTGTATAATTAGTAGAAATTTTTCATTTTTGCTTCTTTCATTGTTAATTAGGCGCCGGTTATTCAACAAAACCGCGCAAAACTATGACATTTCCGATACGATTGGAGGCGAAATTCGTGAACCAATTGATTTCACATTTTAATCATGATTAGATGAAAGACAAACTTAGGGTTATCCCTTAGCACATTTTTAAATTTAATTTTATGCGGCTCCCAGCGAGATAAGAAAATAAAAAAAATCACAAAAAATCAACTTATTACTAATTAAAACGGGAATCGCACGGTTCGTCAGAGCGTTTTCTTGAAATTTTGTCTTCCCACTTAATAATCTAAAAAAATCAGATAGTAACGACCCATTACAGCCTAGTAGACTAAATAATGCCGCACACTGGAGTTCATTATGACCTCTGGTACGACCTCAAAGTGTTAAATACGATATTATTACGATATTTTACTAAAAATATCGTATTTAACACTTTGAGGTCACACCAGAGGTCATAAAGTACTCCAGTGTGCGGCATTATTTAGTCTATTAGACTGTTATGGGTCGTTACTACCTGATTTTTTTAAATTATTAAGTGGGAAGTCAAAATTTCAAAAAAACATTTTGACGAACCGTGCGATTTCCGTTCGCTTCCGTTTGCCTCTTAACAAAGCAAAAAGTTAAAAATGTACCAAGTGATAACCCTAAGTTTGCTTTTTATCTAATCATGATTAAAATTTGAAATAATTTCGTCAACCCATTTTGTCTCCAATCGTATCCAAAAAAAAAGTGTCTGTCTCAAGCGGCTAATCACCGAGGCATGGTAGAAGATCTTCTTAATTTTTGTGTGAAAAATGAACACTTTTCGTGTATAGTTTCTGAGGTAATTTGAGTTGCCTCCTCCATGTTATCTTATGGCTGCGAAGTAAAATCGTGTCATTTATGAAGATCTAATTTGATTCTACGATTTGATTGGAACAAAAATCTTTATTCTAAGAATAGATTGGAACAATTTTTTCTTTTTAGTAGTCGACATGCAATGGACACACTATCAGGGAAAAATGAAAATCAATGCAACGTGTGCTTTTAAAAGTACCTAAGAAACCAAATTCGAAGTGATTCTTCACAATTCAAACCAATACTACACACCTGCAGGGCTACGCCCTTGTTCCATTGCTTTTTAATCGATTGTTCATTGTGAAATACATTTATTATTCGAACTTTTTTCCTAGGGTCGATCATATTGAATGAAAAAGCCAGTTTATTAATAAAAAAAACTCTCTACATGCAACGATAATTATAAGTATTCAACACAACTTGATCCTTGTTCCATGTCACGGTCGGCCATCTTGATGCTGGGATAGTTCCAACGCATCATCGCGCCTGGGTGTCACGTGTGGAACTAATCGTTAACCCAGATTCCAGGTGCAGTGACAGACAGCTAAGGTTGTGTTTAATTGATCGAAATTGCCGTGTGCAATAACCTATAATAACTGCTTACTTATAAAAACTGTCACGATATAACTTAGATCCATCCAATGTTATGTCACGGCTTGAATTTGATTTAGATCGTAGATGACAGTAATCAATTCTGATGCCAATGTCAATCCTCAAACTAATTTGGTTCTACACATCAGAAGTTTTGTTCGCACAGTTATCAAAAACAATAACAGATCAAGTTGGCTCAGGCGTTAACGCTGTGGACTTACATTCTGGATGTCAGGGGTTCGATTCCCGCCATCCAGCCGCCCTTCCTGAGTTGTGTCCTCAGTCCTCAGTCATCAGAAGGTTCTTACTACCTCCTCCTTCCCATTCTCCATCCTCCTCGTCATCATCATAATCATTCGTCCCTTGCATTTAGCCAAGCTGAGAACAGTGCAACGAACATTTCTATAAAATCATAATTTTCTCAATTTTGTTGTTATACATTTTTTGACATCTTAAATTATTGTGAAAGAACATTTACTAATTACTTAACTATTGATTTCGAAAGGGAAAGTGTGAGTGTACTATGAAGTCTCATCTTTAATTAATTGGCTCTAAAGATGGCATCAAACAGCATAATGTTGAGCTGTCACTGGTTTTTCTAGACTGCAATGAGCCATTCCATATCATTGTATGTGGTAAACCCAATGCAGAATCCACTTTCCCAACTTAAACATTATTAAAAATCTTATTTCAAAATATCAACATATTTGTTGGTTATTTTCACACTCAAAAGACAACATTTTAATTCATAAATATGAAATTGAACTTCAGTTGACATTTTAGCGGGAAAACAGTATTCCTGACATTTCCTTACGAGTGATCATTTGTATCAACCAACAATGAAGTTGCCATGGTTACAATAAAATAAGACATCACTCGTTAGGTAATGTCAGGAACATATTTTCCCGCCAAAATGTCCACTGAATCTATATTGGTTTTAATTGGGGTTTAACGTCGCACTGTTCTGCAGCGAGGCTTATGAAAATGTACACTTTTGAGTAAGAAAATAATAACCGATTTTTGTGTGTGCATATTCCCTATTGTCCTGAACCATCACTTCGTTTTGATGGCTGCTGGGTGAATGAAGACATCTTGCTGAGTGAAGGAAATGTATCGTGGGAACGAATGAGCCACGTGCGAGGTGGGTCTGACCGCCAAGCAAGTGACTCCGCAAGCAACAAGTCATCTGGGTGAATGAAGACATCTTGCTGAGTGAAGGAAATGTATCGTGGGAACGAATGAGCCACGTGCGAGGTGGGTCTGACCGCCAAGCAAGTGGCTCCGCAAGCAACAAGTCATCTGGGTGAATGAAGACATCTTGCTGAGTGAAGGAATGTATCGTGGGAACGAATGAGCCACGTGCGAGGTGGGTCTGACCGCCAAGCAAGTGACTCCGCAAGCAACAAGTCATCTGGGTGAATGAAGACATCTTGCTGAGTGAAGGAAATGTATCGTGGGAACGAATGAGCAACGTGCGAGGTGGGTCTGACCGCCAAGCAAGTGGCTCCGCAAGCAACAAGTCATCTGGGTGAATGAAGACATCTTGCTGAGTGAAGGAAATGTATCGTGGGAACGAATGAGCCACGTGCGAGGTGGGTCTGACCGCCAAGCAAGTGACTCCGCAAGCAACAAGTCATCTGGGTGAATGAAGACATCTTGCTGAGTGAAGGAAATGTATCGTGGGAACGAATGAGCCACGTGCGAGGTGGGTCTGACCGCCAAGCAAGTGACTCCGCAAGCAACAAGTCATCTGGGTGAATGAAGACATCTTGCTGAGTGAAGGAAATGTATCGTGGGAACGAATGAGCCACGTGCGAGGTGGGTCTGACCGCCAAGCAAGTGACTCCGCAAGCAACAAGTCATCTGGGTGAATGAAGACATCTTGCTGAGTGAAGGAATGTATCGTGGGAACGAATGAGCCACGTGCGAGGTGGGTCTGACCGCCAAGCAAGTGACTCCGCAAGCAACAAGTCATCTGGGTGAATGAAGACATCTTGCTGAGTGAAGGAATGTATCGTGGGAACGAATGAGCCACGTGCGAGGTGGGTCTGACCGCCAAGCAAGTGGCTCCGCAAGCAACAAGTCATCTGGGTGAATGAAGACATCTTGCTGAGTGAAGGAATGTATCGTGGGAACGAATGAGCCACGTGCGAGGTGGGTCTGACCGCCAAGCAAGTGGCTCCGCAAGCAACAAGTCATCTGGGTGAATGAAGACATCTTGCTGAGTAAAGGAATGTATCGTGGGAACGAATGAGCCACGTGCGAGGTGGGTCTGACCGCCAAGCAAGTGACTCCGCAAGCAACAAGTCATCTGGGTGAAGGTGAATCACTACTTCGATCTCGCACCACGCAATCAACACATCGACATGTGTTCAACAGGTTTCTAGCATGCTTACAAACGGTTCATATCTCTTTCATTCGATTATTTTGAATTTGCTACTTCACCTATCTGTACAACGAACATTCGTATTAAGTTTTGTTGTTTTGTTGAACACTTGAAAAAGATCAACACAGTCTTCTGGTGACAGAAGATTCTGACTTGGGAAGTCGGCTCTAGTTGACGTTTATTCCCAGCTCTTCTTCATACTGAGTCTTTTCCGTGGTTCCCATAAGTTAAATGGCACATCTATCATCATCTTCATTCAGACACTTAACAGTCAGGTAGACATTGGTCGACAAGGGTAATTCCCTTCCTTCTGTACACATACTTTCTCATTTCAAATACTTGTTTTTCAAATACTAACTCTGAGTATTCTTGAAAATAACGAAGATTATTGAAGATAAAAATATAATCCCCAATATACTTTTGTCAATTCCACAAAATATCGAATTTCAAGCACATGGCTTTATGTAAAACCATGTGATTTTCCTTAAGGCATAGACATAGGCTATACAAGGGAAATAAGCTTAAGGGAAAATCGACTTACGATGACGGCTCAAAGAAATTCTCGAAAGAAACGATAATTATTCCATAATAATAATTGTTGAATGACAAAGTGTAATGGAGCGAGCGAGTGTTGAGTGCATTCTTGCACCAGGGCAAGCTGCATTAATGATTACATGGTAAACCTCATGCCATGACTGCACTCAACCTTAACCAAGCTGCATACGGCTGTGGATTTCCAACTCGCAACTGCAGTTGTTTGCAGAGATTCTTTGTGGTCGAGATTTTTACATATCTCCGAGTAATTGTAAGATATTGCTCAACACTTGCCACATAGCTTCGAATGAAATGTGATAGAAATTATGTGGTGAATTGCAAATATAAAATTACTTTATTCAAGCTAAGCTGATGACATTCCTTTTTGCAGTCCTTCATATCGTCAGTCATCCTTCATAACGAAGTTGTGAAAGAAAAACTATCAGTTCGTATCGACAGAATCTTCTAAATTACTTATGAAAAAGTCAAAGAAATTAACAAATTCCATGATAGATCTGAAAGTGAAATAAAATATCAATAGTTAATTACAAAATACTTCGGATGTTTTTTGCCAAAATTTTATTGAGCTAATTTCATGGGAATTTTATCCCCACAAATGTTATTTAGTTGAATTTTAGCAAACGTGTGACTTATTACCAAGATCTATAAAATGAAGAGTTTAATGCCTACATTAAATCCTACTGATCCTTCGACCAGGATAATATGAAGTACAGCAGGTTTACAGGATGATTGTCTGAATCCATGCACAAGAGATTGCACTTGCCAATGTGTTCCGATGTGTTTTGATGTCTCTTTTGAAATGTAAATGTATTTATTATATTCACAATTGTGGGATTATATTCTTTTACAAAAATACAGATTTAAATATTACACATTTTACTCACGAAAGCTTTTATATTCCAGGAATATCCTCGCACAACGAGCCACAACTACGACTGTCAGTTAGTTTGGTTTTATTAACACTCTCAAAGCACTCGAGTGACATTTCAGTTCTCATCGATCGAGAATACATTCACTATTAATGCGTATCGACGACAGTTTGTGCCAGTTTCCGAACAAAGAGTTATCAATTATTTAACAACGGAATTCGGACAACATCGTGCCTGTGCGATGTGGATTCCTGATCTGGGTAAAGATTAAAGAGTTGGAGGTCGAATGTTTTACTCCACTGTCAAGGTGAAGATATGGACCATGTCAGGAAGCAGGATGTGGCTTATTGGCCAATCAACATCGTGGAACACACGCACCGAGCAAGTTGGCTCAGGAAAACGATCTGTCTATGCATATTCTATCTCTTTTTGATCTCGTCGCGGCCGAATTCATTTCGGCGTAATGAGGGATCATAATATTTTTCCTTTCCTAAGAAATCGTTCAAATTCTACATACACATGGACAATTTAATTCTGCACCATATGCCAAGAAAAAGAAGACAAGTTGAATTAATTTTCGAGATATATTGTTTCAAAGTTACAGCTTTTCTGTCAATTTAACATTGCGACCATACAGAAAAAAGACATTGGTACTGATATTTTCAAAACTGTTTTAAGCTGCTTTCCCATCCCTTTGATTTCTTTGAAAAACTACTATACCGTGTATCAGGTGCACTATTTTCTTCTAACAGTTTCATATGTACACTTTCCTATGGATGTATTACTGAGCTATGAGGGTTTTACTGCTATATTTTGACGCTACATTTCAAGAAGACCGTGTTTATTTCGCTAGTCCCTAAAAATATATTGGTCCCCTAGATTCCCACACGAGTTCCCCTCAGTTGAACGGCAAATGTTGTGAAGGTTCCAGTCCAATGGGCCACGACCGCCTCCTTCCCTTTAGCCTATTTGCATAGCGATCTAGTTGTTCTGGATAGTTTCTCGTTAGTTTCAATTGGTTCGTCATAGAAATGGACATTTGATGCAACTTAATTTTATTAAAACACGTTTTGATTATAGTTTTCATATTTAAGTTTCACTTTTCTAAATTATAGCTCTTGAATAACTCCCGTACTGGGACTTACTCAAGGTTAAACAATTTACATAATTATTTAGGTTTACGACAAGAAGTAACTGAATTATTACAACATTCTAAGTGGAACCTTTCAAACGTTTTAAAATTAATATTATTAATCCTCATTTTCCGCAGTGTGTCTATCTCTACTCGAATCAGAGCTAAAACTGTTTACAACGTCTTCCTCAATAACAATTAGCACAATCCAAAGTATATTTGTGTAGTTCGATATAATTTATACAATTAGAGGAACACAGCCACTCCAGTATCCAATTAATTAGACTAATTATAAAAATAAGTTAATGCTAAAAAAAATCCATAATTGATGTTACAAAAATAAGGAACTGTAATTATGAATATTAATTGACATTTTATTTGTTATTATTACACGTTCATAAATTTTTTTGAGACTTGAAATTCTGCAAATCATGTCGTAAGAAGACTGGATAATATTGTTTCTTTGTTGCTGCGACCTCGCTGTTGAACTGATAGTGATTGCTTTGTATTTTATAATTGTGTTTTATTGTTTGTTCAAGGCAAGTAATATTCTTTATAGAACATCCTGGATACCGTCATAACCCTCCATTACACAACTTTTAGCCTAAACGTCACTTAATTATCGGTTGCAAATAAATGAGTGACTTTCTTATTGCATCCTTGAATTATGACAATGTTTTCGAACATATTGGATAGTTAGACATTAGGACTATAAGCTATAAGACATTAGGACTGATAAACTTAAGGTAGCACAACGGTTAAGTCACATCTTCCAAATGAGCTTATTTTTGGTAAAGGTATTTACTTTATGGAGGTATCAATAATCACTGTTTACACGATACTGTGAAATATGAACAACTTCTCGTGTCTAGATTATGAGATATTGTAGTTATAAATTACTATTTTTAACATGAATAGTCTTATAGGCCATTAAAATCATGACGATTTCCATGCTATTTTTTAGTTTTGAATTTTACTGAGGTTTAACGTTTTTTCAAAAAACTGATTTCTAGATAGATAGTTTGACATTCTAAATTAGGAAAAAATTGAAAACAATACCAACGTGTGCTATTTTAAAAGTTATCAACCAAAAACTAAATGATTTCCTATACCTCCTGTGTTACAGTTTTGTTCATTCTCGGAAGGCAATAAATTGAAACCTCGCTATAAGACAGGAGTGTCAAGTTAAATGACATTTTATGATTTTTTTATACTTAAATATAGTTGAAATGTAGGAAAACTTGTTTTGAACTTATAATTTCAAGAAAAAATATTTTTGTATATCAATCGTAGGTTCTACCTTAATTCCTCTCGTTCTTGTCTCACATTTGCCCTCAATAGATCGCAGGCTTAAATCTGATCGCAATTCAGAGTCGCATTTTCTTGTAAATAAGACGTACCTACGAATGCATGCACCTTGCAGCTATCATTAATTACAGTTCGTTTTATTCCTTTAATTCAAATTAACCTTTATTTGTGTCCTGGTGGCCGCCGGTGGAAAGAGTTCGATAATACAAAAGAATTGGTTTTCTTCCAAAAACATTATTGTCTGCTAATACGTCTCCATGTCTTATGTAATGTAAGATAAAACAATACTACGTATTAGCATACTTCTTTTAATTCGAACCACAGCGGCCGTTTCTCGACTGAGATTGCCTCGTGGTTTTCCTCAGTCAAATGTAAATGTTGGTAGGAAGTCCGATAAATAGTCCAGTACCGCCTCCTCTTCGCCCATAGTTGCATACAAAGTAGTTGCCTTCTACCATATTAGTGCCTATTCATGCTTGCACTGACTTCTTTTGTTTTATATCAGCATGCACAATTATTGGATTTTCCACCTGGAGACGGACAGTTTGTTGGCACGTTGACGGTTCAGATTTATAACTTTTTTGAGATAAATTAAAGTATTTTTGTAATGTGAGTGAATCCTCTTCGTACTAAATATATCTCCGGAGCCTATACAATTTCCCAGATACCCATTAACTATAAAATATCGTGAAAAAAGCAGAGAATCACAGCTATTCTGCGTGCCATCAAGATACAATGAGACGACGTCACGTGCTAACTATGAATTATCGGGTCTAAACGCGTTTGCAGGGCGTTTTCACGTGATGAAGACTTTCAAGTTTCATGCAGTCTTGAACTGTTTTATTACCCAGAGGTGCGAAGTCAGTCAGGTGGATTCAGGTCTCATAGGTCAATGTCACATTCACGACTATGTTGAAATAAACACTTCGATTTGTATCTGCGGCAGGTTTACACACCTTGCAGAAGCAGTGGGGACAAAACACAATTGTATCGAATAATCGATAGAATATTTAGAGAAAAGTTTAGTGGTTTTAACGGCGCACTGTTCTGTGTCTAGGCTTATGTTTATAATTATTAAGAATAACGAATTTATTAGTAGAGAACCTACCCAGCATTTGGCTATCGGCTGAGGAAAACCACGAAGAAATATTTATATGGAGAGAGGGGGAAGTTGGAGTGAGTTGGAGGCTGAGAGACAGTGGGAGGACAGAACAAGGTGGAGGCAATTTGTGGAACAATTGGAAGTGGAGGAAGAAGAAGAAGACGAGGAGGAGATGCCAGGCGTGGCCAGCCGGTTTCCAGTAGTCCTGCGGCCCTAGTGTTGGTGGGAACACCCACCCCCTGACCCATTAAATTGGAACCAGCGGATAGATTATTATTATTATTATTATTTATATATGTTATAATATTTCGAACCCGCAGCCTTCGGAAAAGGTTATACATGTTTGTAAAGCAGGTGTGTTATAAAAAATGCTACTTGCTATTAATACGCCATCATAATATCATCTGAAAGAGTGATTTCGTGACAAAATATATGAGATAGTAATTTATTTAAGAAACGCTGTGGCAACGCTTGATGGTTCTGGGCCAATAGGATGATCGACTGTCTTTCTTTACCCTTTGCAAGTCCCTTACAAAAGTAAGCACTAAATACAGAAGTAAATAGTCCGAACCCAATGCATAAATATTAACAGATACACGGTTATTAATCAACCCACGAAATTATCAAGGCCGATGGCAAAAACTTGTTTCGCAAATCTTCTCCATCGCTGCTGCAGCATAGGCTAGTCTCTATGGTAAAACACACGACCACATAGTTCATCTTGCTTTGAACAAGTTCAGGATTTATACAGCCTTCTCTTGTATTAGCACTCATGAAACAATCTTGAGTTCGAAATACAACACACTTAATAGCCTGGGATAAGTTAGTTATTAGCTCGTTTGTATCTTATGATAAAATGCAAAGAGCAACGTAGCATATGGCTAAATAGTTTATGTGTAACCAACTAGGAAAAATACTCTGTAACGCGTTGCTAAGCGAGCCTTCGTAATGCATGCGAATTAATACTCGTGTGAAAGTTGCTGCTCATAGACCTTGGAAATAGATGAAGAAATCATACGTCAAAGGAGCAGAAAGTCTGTTCGTTTACCCTGCCAAAAGCTAAAGCAAACTGCCACAAGCCCACATCATCCAATCAGATCGTTCCTCTGCAGCTTGTGGCAGTTTGCTGTAGCTTTTGGCGGGCTAAACGAACAGACCTAGTGAGGTAATTCTTTATGAATAAATTTGACAAAATAATACGCTATCTCATTCAAAAATTCTGAACTTCAAAAACTCTTAAAATATTGCTGCCATTAACCATGCAAAGCTTTAAGTTCATCGGTCAAGCGGTTCCATGTTTAAATCTTCTATACCAATCCCTGGATCTCGTTTAAAATCTCTACAAGTGACGTCACAAATGATTCGGTCTGTTCTTCCGACGCAACGACCTAACTCTCTTATGTCATCGTCTTGCGTCTTCTGACTCACTAGCAGCTGTTACGTCGCATAACGTGTCAGAAGCTCGAGACTTCCAAGTATTGACCGAGGCAGAACATATTCAGAGCAAGGTCCTTGGATTGAGATCACATCGCATTCAAGGTGGATTCTGTCGCGATTAACAAGGCGTGTTCCAAGCGATTTCTTTCTGAATGTTAGACAACTCTTACTTGATCAACAAATAGCAGGCTTCAAACGTTCTCGGGTTTTTTTCAGCTGTTTGATCTGCAATTTTGCACACGCTATAATTTCATGAAGCGGCTACAGGTATAGATTTTAGACAAAATACGCTGATTGGTTGAAAATTGAAAATGGAACCGTTTGACCAATGAACTTCACATTTTGCTTGGCATTGGGACCATTATTTATTTTATGGGTTTTGACAATTTTCAGACATATTGGTCAAGAATTTTAAGAGTAATGGTAAGATAATGTGTTATCATTTTTAGCTAACTGTTTTGAAATATTTATCATATTTGTTTCATCGAGAAAGAAATCTTCATCCCGTCATCGGTATATTTGATTGTGTTTTCTTCTCAGCTTTTTTCAATTCGAATGCAATACGCAAGCTCGCTTATCAACGCGTTACACAGAGCGTTTTCCTACTTATGTTATGATATTCCTGAATCTGTATCTTCGTATCAACTACTTGGGCTAATCAGACAATGCTCAACCAACAAGAGAGTTTGATTTAGAAGAGCATCTTGTATTCGCGCATAGAACTCTCCATGTTATTAATGTTGTATTCGCGCATTGAACTCTCCATGTTATTAATCTTGTATTCGCTCATTGAACTCTCCATGTTAATAATCTTGTATTCGCGCATTGAACTCTCCATGTTAATAATCTTGTATTCGCTCATTGAACTCTCCATGTTAATAATCTTGTATTCGCGCATTGAACTCTCCATGTTAATAATCTTGTATTCGCTCATTGAACTCTCCATGTTAATAATCTTGTATTCGCGCATTGAACTCTCCATGTTTTAATCTTGTATTCGCGCATTGAACTCTCCATGTTATTAACCATGGCTTCTTCACAAGATCCGCGCTGTTCCTGAAGATATGATTTAGTTTTAAAGCACTCAGAGTAAAGCGGATCTCAAGGATTATAAAACCCGGAACCGATTTGAAGCGGTCACGTGTGCTGTCCACTAACGGGTCAACCACCCTACTGGACCTTTAGAGAAGCTGCGATGAGTCTGCAAATAGACCGCGCTTTTTGCATGTTGAGAAGATAAGAGTCGGGAATACCTCGGGGTTCCTCGGGGTTTTCAAATCAAGTTAAATCGTCTGAAAAAGTCGTAATTTTTAAATATCTGTACCTCAAAGGTAAAAGGCGTAAATAAATTTATCTAATAAAAATATGTATTTTTTTTAATTCAAGGACTCATTCTAGTTTTGAAGTAGACATTTAACGCAAATGATTTTGATTCTATGACAGATAGATGATAGTTTTTGTATTGACACTGTTGGTGTCCACGTGACTCGATGATACAAACAGAGTCAATACAACAACTATCTTCTAAGATGAGCTGCATCGAGTGCTGCGGCTGTGTAAATGAATCACATTGGGTAATGATGGAATGGTTCCATAATAGTCCTCGACCCCCTCCTTTCATCTTGGAATAACAACAAAACAGATGTATTTTTTTATTTTACAAACCGATTTCCTTATTTTGAATATATTGTTCCGAAATGTGCATTTAGATTGCTCTCCTGCCAGAAGCTACTTAAGATAATCACACAACTCTGCTAAAAGCTGGTATCAAGATGAAAGAAGCTATACCGGGGGGAAGTGATGTGACTATAACCACATCGACACAGTTTCAACACCACCCTGCAGTGTTGAGACTCTGCTATTTGCACAGCAACTTAGCGCCCGAGATGCATCATTCAGCAAACAACAGCGCTATCTTCTCTTGCACATTCACATCGTCTCGTCTCCTAGCAACGTCTCTCGTTTCCTAGAGTCCAGGCCACGAATATTTTTCTGGCAAAGACTTCGTAAATGATAGAAAAAATATTTTTTATAAAATTTGCGTTTTAACATTTTTGAAGTGAGATATGTGAAATATAGTGTGAAATATATAGTGTGAAATATAGTGTGAAATATAGTGTGAAATATATAGTGTGAAATATAGTGAAATGTCATTCACGATAGTTCTAGGATGAAATTGTGGTCGTGAAAACCCTCAAGAGTAAAAAATATTCGATATTTGAATTCGAAATAGAGCTTACTGTTAATATATCCTTCATTTTACAGATGTAACAGCTGTCAGAACACAGTATGTATACTCTTCTAAATCAGAGTTATGTTTGTATAAATAAGAAAGAAATGAGAGTTTTTGTCATAGTCAATTTACGTCCCATTTACGCAGTCTTCGCCAGAAAAATTCTGGCGTCCCGGCCGCGACTTTACATATACTAAATTGCCCCAGAGCATAGGGTTCATTTGGAGCATCTCATTGGCCGAAACCAGTATGGCGCTATATTCAAACCATCGCAAAGCACTTGGAGTTTATGTCATGTGGGTGGGAAGTGTGAGAATAGCAATTAGTGCGCGCGCAGCCATACTTCCAAATGAAGTGATTTGGCGGCTGGCGCAAAACAATAAAACTGTCATTGTCACATTTACAATGGACGAGCTGACATTCATTCTTGATTCTATAAATGATTTTTCCTACAAACTAATTACCAGTGATGACTGTGATCAATTCGTAATTAAATGCAATTTATCTAGCTTTGAGGATGTCAAAGCATGGTTTTCATCATTTGAGAGGATCACCAACACTAAATGGATTGTAGACAGGGAGCGTGAAAAATCACCTACAAGGTAAGGATTCTCTACGACATGAATTTAATTGTTGGTATTATTAATCAATGATTGATTAATCATTTAATGAAATTTGTTCTCTTCACACGTCCTTACTTTAATTCTATGAAACATAGGTACCTATTTCTTATTATCAGATTTTATTTTGTTCTATCTAACTACTAATTGCTCAACTTGAGGATTTCAGACAGGTTTCAAATAATGCAATATTTTAGTAGGTAACAAAGTTGAATTATTATTAAAATTGTAAGTACCTACGTAGATACCTCTTATTAAAATAATACCTAAGTACTAATAAATATAATTAATTCTTAGGTTTGTACTGCACAAACAGTGGGCTTGCCATCACAGCCTAAAGAATAAGTTTAGATTGAGTTTGCATAGTGAACGCTGTACACATTGTCCAGCCACTATCGACATTCTTGTTAAAAAGAACAACAGGAATACAAAGAAAAATGATCCATTCCTGAAGCTCAACCCACCTCTTTGTGCCACAATCACTGCCAATCTTGGGCACAACCACAACATCAACACTGTCGGTTCGCTGAAGTATCTGCGGTTGGACAAAGACGTCAAGCTCAAATTTTACCAATATTTTGACGACGGCTTGGGTCCAGCGGAAGCCATGCGAGCTCACGAGAACTCCCTCCTTCTCCTGGAGAACTCAACCGAGGCTCTGGCTAATGCTGCACTGAATCCGACATCCAGGACAGTGTATTGGACACATAACAAGTGGAAGCAAGCCCACTTCGGAGAGCCGTCCGCTCCTCTGGAGAAGTTGAGGGAGAAAATTGCATCGTATGCCGAACAAGGTAAGATTTTTCTGTTTAAATATATTTTTTATTTTTATACCTTGGATGATTCTAAGTAAATAAATACCTACATAAAATTTCAAATGTCATAGCAATCAGTAGTTTGTAGACCACATTGACTGAAGTACACACTAAATTTAATGATACTTGACATAAATATTTTTCCACCGGAAGAAAATTAAGATATCGAGATTTATATTATTTGAGACAGGTGCAAAGATCTAGTGGAGCGGTCGCTCCACGCCAGCCAAGTCGTACGGCGCGCGCACACTCTCATATAAAGGCTGGAGCAAACCCACTTTTACTGTAAGCATCAAAGTGGCATTTTCGGCCTACTGGATCTTAAAATTGAGAAATCTCACATTGTTGCGAAATATCTTAATTTCGAGCTATGGCCCACCCTACAACATATACCAAATTTGGGAACAATAGTTTACGCCCTTTGCGCGCTAGAGGGCCGTGAAAACAGTGTTTTAGGGCGGTTTTCATAATAATAATCTTAGTAGTAGTAGTAGTAGTAGGCTGGAGCTAAAATCCGGTAAACAGGCCACAGCCTAAACGGCTGAACCGATTGATCTCACATTTTTACCACGTGTGCACTTTTGGCGTCTGATTTAACCTTGTCCCCATGAATTTTTTGTGCCGCCATTTTGAAACCGGAAGTGACGTCATATCTCGTCAACGGTTGGACCGATCGGAACGAAATTTGCGCCAATCGTTTCAGACGGTCATCTATATGGATTATCAATATCAAAAGACTGAACATTATTTTAAATAAACCGGAAATGACGTCATGAAATTTAATATACATCGATTTGCATTTCAGCAACAACTGTTGATCCGATTGTCTTGATATTTATGTAACGTTTGTACTTTTGATATTTCATTTGACTTGTTATAAAACCAACCGGAAGCCGCCATTTTGAAACCGGAAGTGACATCATGTCTCAAAAACGGCTAAACAGATTAGAACAAAACCAGCGCTAAACGATTTAGACGGTCAACTTTATGTAATCAGTAATATTTGATGATTCAAATATCGAAACCGGAAATGACGTCACACATTTTATGACCTATACCGGAAATGACGTCATAAATATGCTAAATGACGCTAAATTCACCACTTTATACTTTAAAACAGATATAAGTAAACGTACTTTGTAAATAATTATAAATTCAAGGTTGCAGTGTTCTCGGCGGCCATTTTTAAAACCGGAAGTGACGTCATATATCGTAAACGGTTGTACCGATTGCAACCTAAGTTTGGAAATGTGTTGGACTAATAATTATGAATTCAAGACGACATTATTTTCGGCCGCCATTGTTAAAACCGGAAGTGACGTCAAATATCGAAAATGGCTGTACCGATTGCAATCAAATTTTGGAAATGTGTTGTACTAATAATTATGAATTCAAGACGACATTATTTTCGGCCGCCATTGTTAAAACCGGAAGTGACGTCATATATCGAAAATGGCTGTACCGATTGCAACCAAATTTTGGAAATGTGTTGTACTAATAATTATGAATTCAAGACGACATTATTTTCGGCCGCCATTGTTAAAACCGGAAGTGACGTCATATATCAAAAACGGCTGTACCGATTGCAACCAAATTTTGGAAATGTGTAGGAGTAATAATTATGAATTCAAGACGACATTATTTTCGGCCGCCATTGCTAAAACCGGAAGTGACGTCATATATCGAAAACGGCTGGACCGATTGTAACGAAACTTAAAGCTATTCTTCTTGGATAATTATTTTAATCTTATATACCAAACGCAACTTTTCTAAGTATCCAAATCGGCATAGGCGTATTTTTTTAAAGAAATAAGTTCTTGCACGGACACAAGCTGTGCTACAAGCTGTATGAATAAACTAACAAAAGAAGTGATATCCCAGAAAAAAACACTCCGTGTAAAAAAGGCAGCCAAGTCTCTTTACTTTAAAAAAATTCAACACCGAAAAGGAGTGATATCAAAAAAGGAGCCAAGTCAATGACATTTCCAAATATTTAATCGTATCTTTGAAATAAAAGTATAAACACCGAGAAATACTTTACAAAAGGACTTGGCGCATCGTTTTTTTAAAGACATTTTTCTATTCATAAGCATGTGCCATTTATATACAACCGTCATTTTGAATGTTTAGAATAATAGGGAAACATCTTTCAATTAGGTACATATTATACATACCTTCTGTAAAATATTTTCTATATGAATATATACGCTATGAAACTTGTTGTCTATGCTTTCTATAAATATACACAATAGTTATCTTCGTAATATTGTTTCGTGGTGAATATAATTAAGTCTCATCATGCGTTATACCTTCACATCATGTAACAATTTCTATTAATACACATTTTATAAAAATACATTTCACAAAGAAGACAGTCATATTGAATTTCTATTAAAAAATTTAACTTTATACACTTGACACTTCAAAAATATATAATTGTGTTCCATTAGTTAGTAATTATTTGACAACGTTTCATGATTTCCTTCAGTCAAGATCAAATTATGAAAAGATACCAGTCTAATATCGCCATATTAACAGTACTGCAAGAATATGTATGAGCCCACTTCCAATTGATATGAAGGGATGTGTGTTGTGAAAAATATCCGACCGAACCGGGGCACGAACTTGGGACCTCTCACTTGCCGGGCGAGAGCTCTACCAACTCAGCTACCCGATCGGACGGGCGGACATTAGACACAACACACTGATGAGGATCCTGACTCCTGACTCCATGGAAGTTTTCCAAAGAAACCTACATTCTCACCACTTCCAATTGTTATGTAATTCTTTCACCCTTATATTACTTATATATTACAGCATAAAATCATGCTTCTATCGCCATTGACAAAACTATAAAATAGTCATTACTAAAAGTAGCTTGATTCATAGATTCTGGCTCTAATAGAAAGAGGAAAATGTACCTACTTGTAAATTTCTTTCCACTTTTAGGATAGAATGATGTCTTTAAAAAAACGATGCGCCAAGTCCTTTTGTAAAGTATTTCTCGGTGTTTATACTTTTATTTCAAAGATACGATTAAATATTTGGAAATGTCATTGACTTGGCTCCTTTTTTGATATCACTCCTTTTCGGTGTTGAATTTTTTTAAAGTAAAGAGACTTGGCTGCCTTTTTTACACGGAGTGTTTTTTTCTGGGATAATTAAACTATTTTACCTCCCACAAAACACGGTACCAAACATGCATTGTAAATTTAAATTAAAAACATTTATTCAGTTTAATGTGTTACTTAACAGATGAAAATAAATGATTCATTGAAATTGTTGATGTTAAAATATAGTTAATGTTTATTTGTATAAAAGTACAAAAACAATGAGAGTTTCATTTCAATTTTAGATGTTTTTGTGGCAATAAGCGAGGAGTCTCCTTGGTCGGTGTTGGTTGTGAGCGATGTAATGTCAAGAGCACAGCAATTGCCATCCGCTAGTGAAATGATATTCATCGACTCAAGTTCTAGCTGCGATTCAACACAATCGACAATCACCACACTGTTGACGGCCACTAAAGGAGGTGCCGTGCCGATAGCGGTCATAATACACGAGTCTCAGTCAACAGATGGATACTCCGCAGCTTTTTCCTTACTGAAACAACACTTTCCTCTTTGTTTTGGTGGGAAGCAGGTTAGATTATTAAATTTGTTTCAAATTTTAACAAAATTAAATTTTAAAATTGAAGATGCTTTTAAAAAAAATTAATTTTAGGAACCATCCATCTTCATGTCTGATGACTCCGCTGCAGAGAAAGCAGCGCTACACTCTGCATTTCCACTGTCAGAGCAGCTTTTGTGCCACTTCCACATGGCGCAAGCAGAGTGGCGCTGGCTCATTGCATCTGCCAATGGTGTGGACAAGGATGATCGGAAAATGCTCATGAAATTATTCCAAAATGTGAGTTTACCTAAAAGTAAAACTTTTCAGATGCTTTTTCATTTTTAGAGTTTTTTAAGCTACATTATTTATTTATTTTCCTGTTTACAGGCAATGTATGCTGATTCCATTCAGAAGCTTGACGAATCCACAGATGCGATTATTAATTTAGAACATCAACCAAAATTTGTTTCGAGATTTAATAAGAACTTATCAAGAAAAGAGGAATGGATTCAGCTGTATCGCAACAGTCGAGTTACCCGTCACAACAACACAAACAACTATGCCGAGGCGACCATCCGCATTCTGAAGGACATTATTCTCAACAGAACGAAGGCCTTTAACGTTGTTGCTTTGACGGAGTTCTGCGGTCCAATTTGGAATAAATATTTTGTGACGAGACTCCTCAATTTCGCACACGATCGCAGGGCCCAACCGTTGCTCCACTACGAAGCACTGTGCAAGCGAATGAAGGCTGTCGACCTGGAAAAAGTACAGAAAGTTAGCGATTCCCTGTACATTGTTCCCAGTGGAACGAAGGGTGACGTTCAGTACTCAGTTGAAGTGGACATTGGCTTGTGCAGCTGTCCTAGTGGTCGTGAAGGTGCTTTCTGCAAACATCAGGCAATAATTCACAAGCACTTTGGAGCTCTGTTGCCGAATGTACCGGTGGTGAACATCACCGAGCGACACTCTCTCGCTCAACTTGCACTCGGAAGCAAATGTCCGCCTAGAGCTTTTTTCCAGGTAATTATGTACTAACTATTACACACAGAAAAAAAAAATAATAATTTCTATGAAAAACTAATTATTTACCAATTAAAAAAATATAGGTACACCAACTATTAATAAAAATGCAATATTAGGAATGAAAACGTACATTTTCTGGTAATTAAATCTATTTAAACTACCTATTAATAAAAATGCAATATCAGGAATGAAAATTTAAATTTTCCGGCTTAATTAAATCTATTGATTGTTTTGATATTCAAAAATAATACATTGATTTAACATTTTGATTTCTAGGGTCTGAAGGAAAAGACTGTTGAAGATGAGAATGAGAGCTCAGCAGGTACATCATCAGCTCCAGACAGCGAGGCTGTGAATGCGAGTGAAGATCATCGCAGCTCAGAGTCACCGCTACCGGCCAATGAGGAACCCGAGATCAATGCCTCGATTGAACGGCTGTCATCGGAACTTCTTCGAGTTAACAGTTTCATGACAAGTCAGAGCAGCCGGCATGTTGACAAGCTTGTTAAGGAGCTGAGCAAGATTACCTCTGAGAACCAGCTGATTGGCTCCTTGATCCATGTCAACGCAGCGCTCTCGGGCTCTCGGAAGCAAGGCCGTAGAATCTCCGTTCAGCCGACATCCATCTCCAGGCGTCGAGACGGAGTTTCCCGTGGATCCAGGAGACTTGCAATGGGAAGACCGTCATTGGCAAGTTCTTCTAAACATATCAAGAAGCGTCAACATATTTTAAGTTCAAGTGTGGCTGCAAACGTAGCACATGCAAAATCACATGGCGCTGGACACTAAGTCAACTTTCTCTCATCTGTTTATCCTTGTGTTGTATTTGTGTATTATTTTTTTAGTGAAGAGGGAAATCTGCCGAGATGTTATTATATACTTTCACAGGCAGATTATTGCAATCAATTTAGTTCGATCCATATGAAGTCCAAAGCAGGATTATTTACATTTAAGTGGAATTTCTTGAGTTAAGCTTCTACCGTCTGTTGACGGTCATCAACCATAAAGTAAGTTCACAATATCATTATTTTTATAAGTAGTTATTATCATGAATAGTGTTTTGACTTTTAAATGAAATGTAAATAGTTCTAGGGCGATTGCAAAACTCGAAAAAGTGACTATCAACAAAATATGTATCACATTAAGTGAATAAAGACAAAGTATTAATGTATGCATAATAAATACCAATGTTTGTACTTACCAGAAAGATTTCACTTATTACAAATGCAATCTCGAGTTTTGACGTCTAGCGATTTGCGAAGTTGTGTGTTTGACAGATGGGCGTGCCGTTTGTCGCGAAAGTTCATAATTTTCAGTACTACCAACATGAAATATGTTGGTGTTGCGTTTGGTAACAATTCAAACGCGAAATATTTACCGCCAAGCAAAATTCAGCCAATGAAATGCTCTAAATATACCCTATGCTCTGGGGCAATTTAGTATATGTAAAGTCGCGTCCCGGCCTTCCTGCAGACTTCTTGCCGTAGTTTCACTTAGTAGTGAGGCAAATGCTGAGGTTTCCTATCCCACAGTCCATCATTACCTATTCTTCGTCACTTTCCATCATTATCATCAAATATCATCAAATACCTATAGCTAAATTATATTACCGGATATTTCACCCGGTAAATGAGCAATAGCCCTAGGTTTGTTCTGTTTACTTTTGACTTGTGAAGGGGCAAGCTAGGAAGGATTGATTATTTTGTGATTACATTTAGTGTACGTGTTCCTAATCCATTCACACTTGATCTCGATTCATTATCAGAGTTCTGGAACTTGGCTGTCTTTTAACATTGTTAAATGTGACCTGCAGTGCATGCGTTCTTATTGCTGATCGAATGTAACAAAGAGATAACCAAGTCATATGAGAGTGTGCAGTGTGAATGGGGCATTAGGACATATGACAAATATTTGCTTATGCTCATTCGAGGTTACGTCCTTCAGGTCAGTGAAATTACACGTATTCTCATTATTCATCAGTGAATCAACAGTTCGAGTAAACGTTTGTTCTATTGATGACCGTCTTACAGGTACAAGAGATTTAATTAATATAAAATACCCACACATTTCACTATGTAGTACGAGGAAATATGACGTCCAATGTCAAAATTCGTATTTTTCGACCTATCATATTCATTTTCATTTTGTTTTTCAAATATGAATGTATGAAATTGCTGGAGTCACCATCTCGTCTTTGGAGCGCCACATGAACTGCCAGGAGGGCTATTCTACAACATTTTCCCATTTTTTTATTTATTATTTTATTATCTGTTTGCAGCACATGCAAATTGCAAAATACACAGAATACAAAATCAAATTAAAGAAAATTACATAACATATTTAACAGTGAAAGAATTAAATAATTAAACATTTCTAGATATCAAATAATTAAGAATGAAATAGGACATTAATATACAAGAAAGGTAACAAAATTAAAATAATACTGGTTAATATAGAGGCATCGGAATAAATTAATCAGTCGCTAACATATTTAGAATAAAAATGGTTTCGCATAATACCAATAGATGATCTTAAAACAGAATATTCTGAAGGATTCCGGTCAGTCATAGGGATTAACATGGCATGGAGTCGAATTCCAGTGGAATTGATATTAAGATTATTGGAAAAGAGTTTTAGGCCGAGGTTTAGCAACGTCCTTGATGGACTCTTCAAAACATAAACACTCGCGAATCTTCGAACCCAATAATACGCGTCAGATATTGTAACGGCATTTATCCCACGAGCAGGTTGCTCAGGCGGCAGAGCACTCGCGACACCAGGGCCCGAGTTTGATCCTCCTCACTTCACTCAGTCATGAAGAAGCTGCTGATCTTCTATTTGCATTCTTCATAAACACCTTTATATAATAGTTTTAGTTTTGTATAGAAAGTAAAATATCAATAGCAATATCTTTAATTCGAACCCAATTAACTTCAAATATAAGTATTTACAAATGTATAATATATTGATCAGTGCGCTGGAGCTCAATGGTCAACCCTGCATTGTAATTTCAAACATAAGTATTTACAAATGTATAATATATTGATCAGTGCGCTGGAGCTCAATGGTCAACCCTGCATTGTAACTTCAAACATAAGTATTTACAAATGTATAATATATTGATCAGTGCGCTGGAGCTCAATGGTCAACCCTGCATTGTGGACAGCCGTCAATAAGATTTGATTATCTCATCTTGCAACACAACTCAATGGATTAGCATTCTGATACTTTCCTTCCGAGTATTTCGAAAACAAGTTCAAGATTATTATAGAGATACATAAATAAAAATACATTTATACAAAAACCTACTTATTTTCATATTGTATATTAAGCTTAGTAACAATTCTTTACCACAATTCTTTACCGATGTCCATGTCAATGTTTCTTGATAAGATATCCTCATTAATTCTACCTTCATCAAAACATATTTGAAATGAAATGTTGACACGAGTCATTGTAAGAGAAGACTTCAATATAACTGTAAATATTGTTTACTTCAGTCAAATTGCAATTACTTATGATGATTCCGAAAGTGAGCAAAGAAAAATTTAGAAAATGGACTACTGGCCTTCTACTTCTGAGGTATTGAAACCATCTGATATTCCAAATTGCCCTGTCACATGTCTCAATTTTACGCCTTTGATTTGCAAGAATAATGTTTGTTGTATTTTAGAGTCAATTCGATGTAAGATTCAGAAAATAATGTATTTGGAGTACAAAATACAAGATCTATTATCAAAGGACTACTTGATTTTGTCTGGTCGCAGTTAGTTGATTTGATGAGACACAAAGACATCATGAAGTTGGTCAAACTCTTGCAGAAATGCACGTAATAATAAGTAACAGCTTGTTTAAACAAAGTGACCTTAAGTCCGATGTAACTTCCACGTTACTTCACACTGTCTCTCTCTTTCTCTCCCACACAGCGCCTGTCTGTCTGTCTCTCTCGCACTCACAGCGCCAGTCTGTCTGTCTCTCTCGCACTACCGGGAGATCTGAATCTGGCGGCCACTTTCACTGGCATTGTCTTGCAACCGTAGACTCGGATTTAGTAAATCTCCGTGAATGATGTGAAACGAACGATTACCTCATTCTTTAGAATTAACACAGACGAGGAAAGTAAAGCAGGGAGAACAAAATGCTGATCAACATCCACTTTCATCGATATTTGACACATGAAGTGTACAGGGAAAGAACGATATGAGTCCATTTTTGGAAAATATGAGTTTATGGCTGGAGCGATTGACCATTTTTTCAGATAGTATTCATTTTTTCTGTACTCATTCAATGGTTTATCCTAAACAACAGTTCAAAATCTAAAATACTTCCCGTTCTATAGTTTTCGAGATAGGATGAATAGAAAGAAGTTTTTTCCCCATGTTATATGAAAAAATTCATGAAAAATTTGGCTTGAAAAATTTGCTACAAATGAAGCCCATATTTCCCAATAATGATGAGATTTAGAGAAATGCGCTCATAGAACCATCCGATTCGTTAGGACGGTAAAATTTCTGCCAAGTTTCGTCAAAATCGGAGTTACTTGAAAGTAATTTTGTATGTAACATGGAATTATACCATACTTAAATAATTTAAAAAGTAATAAAATGTGCACGGATTTTGGTGGATTTCGTATATGTTGTAGAGGGCCCTTTTCTGAAAAGAAAGACATCAGAAAAACAAATATTACGATCTGTTTCGGGTAAAACTCTCATTTGACTGGATTTACAGAAGCCTCCACAACCTCCTCCACTTGCCGGTCCATCGCTCTCTCCTCCAAACTCTCCAGATGGCGGCGTCTCTTGTCACATTGGCATCAACAAGTTTAAACAGTGTTTTAGCTTTTCAAAGAGTTTTTAATTCTCTACGACTTGGTGGCTTCAAATATCGTCTACTGCCAAAATCCTAGAGGTTCGCCTCCCCGTCTAAAAGTGCAGTTCTGTCCAGAAAGCCTCAATGTCGACGTGTTCCATATACCTGACTTCCTGCACGTACACAAGCTGCCGAATTCTATTTAGTCCAACACTTACTTGCAGCACGGACCGGTATTAGGACCTCATTTCGCAGGTATTTACATAATGTTTCTCAACCCATAGGACCTATTGATATAATACCTAAATGTTAATTTTCTCATATTGTTCTGGAGGTTATAGAAAATCAGTTGCAAGCAAGTTAGTCAGGGGATTCCAGGGGGTTATGAATTTTTAATTTCAGCGCAAATATTGTAATTGTAATATGTGAGCAAGTATGTCAGATGAGACCGATATTTAGCGAAATCAACCCATTTTGGAGATTCAAAAAATATCCGGGACGATCCAAACTGGTTCAAGACGATTCACAGAAAAGATCGAAACTGAATAACCGTTCAACCTAGCAAGCTGAAACTTGTCATGAATAATTATAATACATATACCTAGGGAATACTAAAGTCCCTTTTCGGCATTTTTATTGCAATTTTTCTAAAATAAAGGCGGTATAGATAACGGATTTTTCGTTTGAGAAACCCCACATTTATTGGTGCCTGTGGCCAGGTTAGATATCAAGTTATTGACAAAAAGAAACTTAGTGCCCTCTTCGCCTATTCATAATGAAGACAACGAGCCCACTTGCAAGTCTGTAGAGTACAAATTGCGGTCTCAACGATTTTTTTAATGCCGACGCAATATTTCGTCAAAACAATTTCGGGACCAAAATATTGGAGGCGAAACTTTTGTTTGTAGACATCATCTGATGGTTTGAGATGCGTGTTGTTTCATGTTTTTTTCCTTACAGTTTTCACACGAGGTTTTGAAGACTGTGATTTAAAGGAATCTAAACAACAAGTTTTTGCAACAATATAAAATTAATTACTTATGATTAGCGGAAAAAAGTAAAATCTATTAAAATTAAAGATTGTGTAAGTTTTCAACAGTCGATCGTCAGATTGGAGAATGTCAATGACACGTCACAGGCGATCGACAACAATGTCGAGTCAATGCTAATGTCCCAATAGAATGTCACTGATGATTCGACAAAGTTACGCGATTAGGTCGTTATCGTCCGCAATGTCGAGTCAATGCTAATGTCCCAATAGAATGTCACTGATGATTCGACAAAGTTACGCGATCAGATCGTTATCGTCCGCAATGTCGAGTCAATGCTAATGTCCCAATAGAATGTCACTGATGATTCGACAAAGTTACGCGATCAGGTCGTTATCGTCCGCAATGTCGAGTCAATGCTAATGTCCCAATAGAATGTCACTGATGATTCGACAAAGTTACGCGATCAGGTCGTTATCGTCCTCAATGTCGAGTCAATGCTAATGTCCCAATAGAATGTCACTGATGATTCGACAAAGTTACGCGATCAGGTCGTTATCGTCCGCAATGTCGAGTCAATGCTAATGTCCCAATAGAATGTCACTGATGATTCGACAAAGTTACGCGATCAGGTCGTTATCGTCCGCAATGTCGAGTCAATGCTAATGTCCCAATAGAATGTCACTGATGATTCGGCAAAGTTACGCGATCAGGTCGTTATCGTCCGCAATGTCGAGTCAATGCTAATGTCCCAATAGAATGTCACTGATGATTCGACAAAGTAACGCGATCAGGTCGTTATCGTCCGCAATGTCGAGTCAATGCTAATGTCCCAATAGAATGTCACTGATGATTCGACAAAGTTACGCGATCAGGTCGTTATCGTCCGCAATGTCGAGTCAATGCTAATGTCCCAATAGAATGTCACTGATGATTCGACAAAGTTACGCGATCAGGTCGTTATCGTCCGCAATGTCGAGTCAATGCTAATGTCCCAATAGAATGTCACTGATGATTCGACAAAGTTACGCTATCAGGTCGTTATCGTCCGCAATGTCGAGTCAATGCTAATGTCCCAATAGAATGTCACTGATGATTCGACAAAGTTACGCGATCAGGTCGTTATCGTCCTCAATGTCGAGTCAATGCTAATGTCCCAATAGAATGTCACTGATGATTCGACAAAGTTACGCGATCAGGTCGTTATCGTCCGCAATGTCGAGTCAATGCTAATGTCCCAATAGAATGTCACTGATGATTCGGCAAAGTTACGCGATCAGGTCGTTATCGTCCGCAATGTCGAGTCAATGCTAATGTCCCAATAGAATGTCACTGATGATTCGACAAAGTTACGCGATCAGGTCGTTATCGTCCGCAATGTCGAGTCAATGCTAATGTCCCAATAGAATGTCACTGATGATTCGGCAAAGTTACGCGATCAGGTCGTTATCGTCCGCAATGTCGAGTCAATGCTAATGTCCCAATAGAATGTCACTGATGATTCGACAAAGTTACGCGATCAGGTCGTTATCGTCCGCAATGTCGAGTCAATGCTAATGTCCCAATAGAATGTCACTGATGATTCGACAAAGTTACGCGATCAGGTCGTTATCGTCCGCAATGTCGAGTCAATGCTAATGTCCCAATAGAATGTCACTGATGATTCGACAAAGTTACGCGATCAGGTCGTTATCGTCCGCAATGTCGAGTCAATGCTAATGTCCCAATAGAATGTCACTGATGATTCGACAAAGTTACGCGATCAGGTCGTTATCGTCCGCAATGTCGAGTCAATGCTAATGTCCCAATAGAATGTCACTGATGATTCGACAAAGTTACGCGATCAGGTCGTTATCGTCCGCAATGTCGAGTCAATGCTAATGTCCCAATAGAATGTCACTGATGATTCGACAAAGTTACGCGATCAGGTCGTTATCGTCCGCAATGTCGAGTCAATGCTAATGTCCCAATAGAATGTCACTGATGATTCGACAAAGTTACGCGATCAGGTCGTTATCGTCCGCAATGTCGAGTCAATGCTAATGTCCCAATAGAATGTCACTGATGATTCGACAAAGTTACGCGATCAGGTCGTTATCGTCCGCAATGTCGAGTCAATGCTAATGTCCCAATAGAATGTCACTGATGATTCGACAAAGTTACGCGATCAGGTCGTTATCGTCCGCAATGTCGAGTCAATGCTAATGTCCCAATAGAATGTCACTGATGATTCGACAAAGTTACGCGATCAGGTCGTTATCGTCCGCAATGTCGAGTCAATGCTAATGTCCCAATAGAATGTCACTGATGATTCGACAAAGTTACGCGATCAGGTCGTTATCGTCCGCAATGTCGAGTCAATGCTAATGTCCCAATAGAATGTCACTGATGATTCGGCAAAGTTACGCGATCAGGTCGTTATCGTCCGCAATGTCGAGTCAATGCTAATGTCCCAATAGAATGTCACTGATGATTCGACAAAGTTACGCGATCAGGTCGTTATCGTCCGCAATGTCGAGTCAATGCTAATGTCCCAATAGAATGTCACTGATGATTCGACAAAGTTACGCGATCAGGTCGTTATCGTCCGCAATGTCGAGTCAATGCTAATGTCCCAATAGAATGTCACTGATGATTCGACAAAGTTACGCGATCAGGTCGTTATCGTCCGCAATGTCGAGTCAATGCTAATGTCCCAATAGAATGTCACTGATGATTCGGCAAAGTTACGCGATCAGGTCGTTATCGTCCGCAATGTCGAGTCAATGCTAATGTCCCAATAGAATGTCACTGATGATTCGGCAAAGTTACGCGATCAGGTCGTTATCGTCCGCAATGTCGAGTCAATGCTAATGTCCCAATAGAATGTCACTGATGATTCGGCAAAGTTACGCGATCAGGTCGTTATCGTCCGCAATGTCGAGTCAATGCTAATGTCCCAATAGAATGTCACTGATGATTCGACAAAGTTACGCGATCAGGTCGTTATCGTCCGCAATGTCGAGTCAATGCTAATGTCCCAATAGAATGTCACTGATGATTCGGCAAAGTTACGCGATCAGGTCGTTATCGTCCGCAATGTCGAGTCAATGCTAATGTCCCAATAGAATGTCACTGATGATTCGGCAAAGTTACGCGATCAGGTCGTTATCGTCCGCAATGTCGAGTCAATGCTAATGTCCCAATAGAATGTCACTGATGATTCGGCAAAGTTACGCGATCAGGTCGTTATCGTCCGCAATGTCGAGTCAATGCTAATGTCCCAATAGAATGTCACTGATGATTCGGCAAAGTTACGCGATCAGGTCGTTATCGTCCGCAATGTCGAGTCAATGCTAATGTCCCAATAGAATGTCACTGATGATCGACAAAGTTACGCGATCAGGTCGTTATCGTCCGCAATGTCGAGTCAATGCTAATGTCCCAATAGAATGTCACTGATGATTCGGCAAAGTTACGCGATCAGGTCGTTATCGTCCGCAATGTCGAGTCAATGCTAATGTCCCAATAGAATGTCACTGATGATTCGACAAAGTTACGCGATCAGGTCGTTATCGTCCGCAATGTCGAGTCAATGCTAATGTCCCAATAGAATGTCACTGATGATTCGACAAAGTTACGCGATCAGGTCGTTATCGTCCGCAATGTCGAGTCAATGCTAATGTCCCAATAGAATGTCACTGATGATTCGACAAAGTTACGCGATCAGGTCGTTATCGTCCGCAATGTCGAGTCAATGCTAATGTCCCAATAGAATGTCACTGATGATTCGACAAAGTTACGCGATCAGGTCGTTATCGTCCGCAATGTCGAGTCAATGCTAATGTCCCAATAGAATGTCACTGATGATTCGACAAAGTTACGCGATCAGGTCGTTATCGTCCGCAATGTCGAGTCAATGCTAATGTCCCAATAGAATGTCACTGATGATTCGACAAAGTTACGCGATCAGGTCGTTATCGTCCGCAATGTCGAGTCAATGCTAATGTCCCAATAGAATGTCACTGATGATTCGACAAAGTTACGCGATCAGGTCGTTATCGTCCGCAATGTCGAGTCAATGCTAATGTCCCAATAGAATGTCACTGATGATTCGGCAAAGTTACGCGATCAGGTCGTTATCGTCCGCAATGTCGAGTCAATGCTAATGTCCCAATAGAATGTCACTGATGATTCGGCAAAGTTACGCGATCAGGTCGTTATCGTCCGCAATGTCGAGTCAATGCTAATGTCCCAATAGAATGTCACTGATGATTCGACAAAGTTACGCGATCAGGTCGTTATCGTCCGCAATGTCGAGTCAATGCTAATGTCTCAATAGAATGTCACTGATGATTCGGCAAAGTTACGCGATCAGGTCGTTATCGTCCGCAATGTCGAGTCAATGCTAATGTCCCAATAGAATGTCACTGATGATTCGGCAAAGTTACGCGATCAGGTCGTTATCGTCCGCAATGTCGAGTCAATGCTAATGTCCCAATAGAATGTCACTGATGATCGACAAAGTTACGCGATCAGGTCGTTATCGTCCGCAATGTCGAGTCAATGCTAATGTCCCAATAGAATGTCACTGATGATTCGACAAAGTTACGCGATCAGGTCGTTATCGTCCGCAATGTCGAGTCAATGCTAATGTCCCAATAGAATGTCACTGATGATTCGGCAAAGTTACGCGATCAGGTCGTTATCGTCCGCAATGTCGAGTCAATGCTAATGTCCCAATAGAATGTCACTGATGATTCGGCAAAGTTACGCGATCAGGTCGTTATCGTCCGCAATGTCGAGTCAATGCTAATGTCCCAATAGAATGTCACTGATGATTCGACAAAGTTACGCTATCAGGTCGTTATCGTCCGCAATGTCGAGTCAATGCTAATGTCCCAATAGAATGTCACTGATGATTCGGCAAAGTTACGCGATCAGGTCGTTATCGTCCGCAATGTCGAGTCAATGCTAATGTCCCAATAGAATGTCACTGATGATTCGACAAAGTTACGCGATCAGGTCGTTATCGTCCGCAATGTCGAGTCAATGCTAATGTCCCAATAGAATGTCACTGATGATTCGGCAAAGTTACGCGATCAGGTCGTTATCGTCCGCAATGTCGAGTCAATGCTAATGTCCCAATAGAATGTCACTGATGATTCGACAAAGTTACGCGATCAGGTCGTTATCGTCCGCAATGTCGAGTCAATGCTAATGTCCCAATAGAATGTCACTGATGATTCGACAACGTTACGCGATCAGGTCGTTATCGTCCGCAATGTCGAGTCAATGCTAATGTCCCAATAGAATGTCACTGATGATTCGGCAAAGTTACGCGATCAGGTCGTTATCGTCCGCAATGTCGAGTCAATGCTAATGTCCCAATAGAATGTCACTGATGATTCGACAAAGTTACGCGATCAGGTCGTTATCGTCCGCAATGTCGAGTCAATGCTAATGTCCCAATAGAATGTCACTGATGATTCGACAAAGTTACGCGATCAGGTCGTTATCGTCCGCAATGTCGAGTCAATGCTAATGTCCCAATAGAATGTCACTGATGATTCGACAAAGTTACGCGATCAGGTCGTTATCGTCCGCAATGTCGAGTCAATGCTAATGTCCCAATAGAATGTCACTGATGATTCGACAAAGTTACGCGATCAGGTCGTTATCGTCCGCAATGTCGAGTCAATGCTAATGTCCCAATAGAATGTCACTGATGATTCGACAAAGTTACGCGATCAGGTCGTTATCGTCCGCAATGTCGAGTCAATGCTAATGTCCCAATAGAATGTCACTGATGATTCGACAAAGTTACGCGATCAGGTCGTTATCGTCCGCAATGTCGAGTCAATGCTAATGTCCCAATAGAATGTCACTGATGATTCGACAAAGTTACGCGATCAGGTCGTTATCGTCCGCAATGTCGAGTCAATGCTAATGTCCCAATAGAATGTCACTGATGATTCGACAAAGTTACGCGATCAGGTCGTTATCGTCCGCAATGTCGAGTCAATGCTAATGTCCCAATAGAATGTCACTGATGATTCGGCAAAGTTACGCGATCAGGTCGTTATCGTCCGCAATGTCGAGTCAATGCTAATGTCCCAATAGAATGTCACTGATGATCGACAAAGTTACGCGATCAGGTCGTTATCGTCCGCAATGTCGAGTCAATGCTAATGTCCCAATAGAATGTCACTGATGATTCGGCAAAGTTACGCGATCAGGTCGTTATCGTCCGCAATGTCGAGTCAATGCTAATGTCCCAATAGAATGTCACTGATGATTCGACAAAGTTACGCGATCAGGTCGTTATCGTCCGCAATGTCGAGTCAATGCTAATGTCCCAATAGAATGTCACTGATGATTCGACAAAGTTACGCGATCAGGTCGTTATCGTCCGCAATGTCGAGTCAATGCTAATGTCCCAATAGAATGTCACTGATGATTCGGCAAAGTTACGCGATCAGGTCGTTATCGTCCGCAATGTCGAGTCAATGCTAATGTCCCAATAGAATGTCACTGATGATTCGGCAAAGTTACGCGATCAGGTCGTTATCGTCCTCAATGTTGGGTTCACGGTCAAACAGAAGAGTGATTTCATCATTCAAATGCAATGTGTGTTTGTATACAAGCACATTGATAAAATGCAACTTGCATAAAACATCCAACATACAACACAATGTTTACATGCAATTCTAATGCAAGTATTCAGACACAGGTGTACTATTTTAACTATTTTACTGATAAAATAGATCATAAAAGAATAGCGGTATGCAAGTGGCCCAGGCAGTTGCTATGAACTTGTATTCCGGAGGTCCCGGGTTCGATTCCCACTACCATCCTTCCTGTCCGTGGCTTGATCATGCTTTCCTCAGTCGAGAGGCAAATGTTGGAAAGGTTCCCTATACACATAGGCCACGACCGCCTCCTTCCCACCGTCCATCCTTACCTCAGTCATCAGTCATCATCATCAACATCATCTCCCAATCATCCTCATAATCATTCATCCGGCGCCATTAGCCTATTCCGATATTTGAAAATTGGCATTACTCAAAATATTATTCAGTCCACGGAGTTGTAACTTGTAAATAAGTCATGAGAATGTGATTATGAAGCGAGTTCGCCAAACGGTTTGGCTGACAAGTTGTAACTGCACACAAATGCATCAAGGCAAACCGCGACATTACAGAGTTTCAGGTTTTGACAAAACTTCAGATCGATTCAGTTTATCAGCGTGACCTGTAGTCCAGTAATTGTGTGATTATACCCACCACTAATTGCAACAGAAGGTTTCAATACATGAATCGATTCAGAAAAATTCCCTCTACAACATATCCTAAATCCTCCCGAATCCGAGTGCCGGAAGTACTTTTTAATCACTTTTTAAGTTAATTTCCCATGTTAATTCCATCTTCCAAAAAAAAAAAAAAAATTAATGTTACTCCGATTTTGACGAAACTTGGCAGAATTGTTCACCATCCTAAATGAACACAAATAGCTCTCTTAAAGTTTTCTTCTAAATCTCATCGTTTGGGAAATATGGCCCATTGAAAAGTAATATTTTAGTCAGTTTTCGACGATTTGCCACTTGGAGTGTAATTTGACGTTTTGCGAGCTCCATATTTCCCAAACGATGAGATTTAGAGGGAAATGTTAAGAGTGCTATTTGTGTTCATTTAGGATGGTGAACAATTCCGCCAAGTTTCGTCAAAATCGGAGTAACATTAAAAAATTTTTTTTTTTGAAGATTGGAATTAACATGGGAAATTAACTTAAAAGGTGATTAAAAAGTACTTCCGGCACTCGGATTCGGGAGGATTTTGGATATGTTGTAGAGAGCATTTTCTGAATCGATTCATGTATTGAAACCTTCTGTTGCAATTAGTGGTGGGTTCAGCTCTTTTTTTGCTTTAAATTACTGGGCTACTGGCTTAAGATTCTGTAACTGCAAAGCGGTAGCAATTTCGTTAGCAATGAGATTTTGCCATTATACAGATTGCTATGCCGCCAACAATCGAAAATAGTTGTAGAATCGCAATCCTAGACAAGAAACATAGAGTTTCATCAAACTCACACACAAACATAAAATTGATCTCAATTGAATAGTGATTCTTGTGGAAGAAAGTACTGAACATTACTAAGGTAAAGTTGAGATTAATAAGCAGCAAGTCGATGATCATAAGAATAGTATTGTGTAAAGGTCTTGTGGAAGATGCTGAGTTTTAAACCTGCATCTGCTATGTTTTGATAGTTCAAGCCACATAACCTGTTTAAAGCTACGTCTGTACTTATACACAGCAGGGGTGACCAAATGATTTCGCGGATGTGTTTCAAACAAGAAGTGATTTTAAATATTATTTTAATAAATAATTTGTATTTATTATTTTTTTATAAAATTTTATGATTTTTTTTTAAAAATACTGTAAATTATTTTCAAACATTCCCGTCTGTATCATCCACAAACCAGTCAAAATTACGACATTATTGACTCAGAAGATGTACTGATTTACCAGACAATACGACAATTTACCTACAAATTTACCGATTATTTATCATAAATGACGTGACCGAGTACAGCTTTTTCAAAGAGTGCATCTCAATTATTGTACCTGACCCAATGTGTTTGAATAATGAAAAGTTATGTCGAAACGATTATTTACTTTCATGATACTCAGTGTCGGTTTTCCAAATCACGCTGTCAGTTTTGAAAATGTTTGCGATTGAATGTCAATATTTTGTCATAGCAATGGCGGCAATATATCAACCTGAATGTCTGAAAAGTAATGATACGATATATAAATCAAATGTATATTTATGAACAACTTTTCGGTCAAGAGATCATAGGTTTCTCTCACTTATGTATGTCTGTTGTTAACTCTTCTAATGACTGCACAATTACTCAGGAACCAAGTTTACAACACGGGCTAACTGCATCAGTTTCTCTTAATTAACATTGAAACAACACTTGGCTGCGTCTTCGCTCATTTCATTTGCAACAACTAATAAGACAGACATATCAACAGGTAGAATCTCTTACGAAGAAAACTGCGATGACCAAGGGTTTATTTCCAAGAAATATTGTGGATGTTTCTGTTAATCATCGAATCATAAAGTGATTTAGCAGTTGGGATGTCTGCCAAATAAACCTGATTTGAATTTTTAAAGGTCGTCACCATCGTTGAATTAAAAACCCTCATCTATGAAGTTTTTTATTTTAGGTGTTGCACGTCGCACTGTTCTGCTAATGCCAATGGAACTTGGATTATTTGAAGATGATGAAGAATAGGTAAGGAGTCAGGAGACCTTCCCATCATTTGCCTCTCGACTGAGGGAATCCAAATCTCGGACAAGTTGATCACGGGAATTGAACCCGGGATTTGCAGAGTATGTCCTTAGCTTGAATGCCTGAATCAAATTGCTTCTTATTATTAGTTTTCATTTTATTAAATCCCGGGTTGTTACAAAAATTGTTTGTATACTCGAGGTATTTTACTTGAACTCCGGGTCTCCCGAATGACCGATGACACGTGTTGGGCAAATCGATCAACCCGTTGACAACACGCTATGTAAATAATTGACAAGTTGGCTTAGAAATATTTTCCAGGTCAGTGTTCAGAATTGGGTCTGAGTCTCGTCACAAAAATTCACAATCGATATTATTTTGTTCGTTTAGTGGAGCATTTGGAAATATATTATGAAGTATCGTCTATGATTCACAATCTTCGGAAGCATTGTTTCTTCTTTGTTTCTAGCTAGAACCTATCACGTAAATTCGTTTGACCAACGTCTTTCAGTCTACTTTCAGAAATGGTTCCAAAATCCACGCTGAACTTCATTTGTATCTACATTTGAACACTTCTGAGTGACGTCACCTGCCAGTAGCGAGCTAATTGCCACTTGTTGATGACACGACGAGGAAGAGAGCTTAGCAAGTGTCATGGCGGTATGTAATGTGCTCGAGGAATCCCGCTGAGTTCATGAGACACTTGTTGACATCACGGAACGGTCAGGGATGTCAGTTCAAGCATTTGTACTTGAAGATAAACGTTGGAGATACTATTTAATAAATAACGTCGTGTCTTTGAACCCTTCAAATGATGAAAATCGTGAAAACTTATCAACAAAGCCAATTTTTTAGTCGTCAATACGACAAACTTATGAATTTACAATCCGTGTGACCAAACTATGTCCCTATTTTTACAGTTTTGAGTCGAGGGACAAATATTGTATTATTAGCCTTAATTTGAATGGTTCAAAAGTTATGGGAATATTTAGGAAATATTATCTCCAATTTTTACCTACAAATGCAATTGACTAATAAATTATATTTTTTTCTGAAAGACGTATTTATAACATTTGATGAGGCCTGAGGTAGATGAATGATGCGATTTGAATGATTGACTCCATTTAGTATTTGAATTATCATGTCGTAAATCTGACAAATTAGTTAGCTGTTATGAATCAGTTGTGTTTCGCTGTTGAAATATTGAATCCAGGATGCGTCTGGAATTGATGTCAGTGAAAAGTATTTGTTGAATTTTACTGTACTGCGGATTTCCTCCATTTGAAATCAGTTCATTTGAGTTTCTCATCGCCACTTACAATAAGACAAACACCTCGCGTGGCCGGTTTCTAAACAACAGTTATGAGTCCTATTAGAGACGCGTCGGAGCCATTCAAATCACTCTCGATTCGATCAACATGTTGTCAGAGACGGATGTTCCACTGACTGACAGCTACAGACATTCGTCGGAGCCATTCAAATCACTCTCGATTCGATCAACATGTCGTCAGAGACATGTCAGAGACGGATGTTCCACTGACTGACAGCTACAGACATTCGTCGGAGCCATTCAAATCACTCTCGATTCGATCAACATGTTGTCAGAGACATGTCAGAGACGGATGTTCCACTGACTGGCAGCTACAGACATTCGTCGGAGCCATTCAAATCACTCTCGATTCGATCAACATGTCGTCAGAGACATGTCAGAGACGGATGTTCCACTGACTGACAGCTACAGACATTCGTCGGAGCCATTCAAATCACTCTCGATTCGATCAACATGTCGTCAGAGACATGTCAGAGACGGATGTTCCACTGACTGACAGCTACAGACATTCGTCGGAGCCATTCAAATCACTCTCGATTCGATCAACATGTCGTCAGAGACATGTCAGAGACGGATGTTCCACTGATTGACAGCTACAGACATTCGTCGGAGCCATTCAAATCACTCTCGATTCGATCAACATGTCGTCAGAGACATGTCAGAGACGGATGTTCCACTGATTGACAGCTACAGACATTCGTCGGAGCCATTCAAATCACTCTCGATTCGATCAACATGTCGTCAGAGACATGTCAGAGACGGATGTTCCACTGACTGACAGCTACAGACATTCGTCGGAGCCATTCAAATCACTCTCGATTCGATCAACATGTCGTCAGAGACATGTCAGAGACGGATGTTCCACTGACTGACAGCTACAGACATTCGTCGGAGCCATTCAAATCACTCTCGATTCGATCAACATGTTGTCAGAGACATGTCAGAGACGGATGTTCCACTGACTGGCAGCTACAGACATTCGTCGGAGCCATTCAAATCACTCTCGATTCGATCAACATGTCGTCAGAGACATGTCAGAGACGGATGTTCCACTGACTGACAGCTACAGACATTCGTCGGAGCCATTCAAATCACTCTCGATTCGATCAACATGTCGTCAGAGACATGTCAGAGACGGATGTTCCACTGACTGACAGCTACAGACATTCGTCGGAGCCATTCAAATCACTCTCGATTCGATCAACATGTCGTCAGAGACATGTCAGAGACGGATGTTCCACTGATTGACAGCTACAGACATTCGTCGGAGCCATTCAAATCACTCTCGATTCGATCAACATGTCGTCAGAGACATGTCAGAGACGGATGTTCCACTGACTGATAGTGCAATAGTGCAATTTAGTTTTTAATGTAATGTTTCAATTAGATTTATAGTGGAAAACACAAATATAGTTATAGGTAGTTTATTTTTCTTGTCAAAAAATAATTCCTGTTCGTATTTTATCAGTATTTTCTCGTATTTTTTAGTCCTTTCTTAATGTATTTTTAATTTTGTTTAGTAATTACTCCGTTAAATTTGGAAATACACGGAATTTGCAGTAGCGAAAAAGATTGGAATTCCTATATTTCACGCCAACTTTGACTATTTTTGTAGGACTACCTCCACCTCACCCCATAACAATAGAAAGAAAATCCACATTTCAAAGGTGTATACAGCATTTTATTGGTGATTGTATTTTGGCAATTGCCCTCAGGCGCTGAAAGGTCCCAAAAATATTAAGTTTAGTAACTTTGCAAGTCATATGTGCAGATTTGTTCCGTTGGGTGTAAATGTCTTCTGAACCCATGAAAAGACGTGATCTCGATGCGGCCGATGCAGAGAGAGCCCGGGTTTGACCCCCCGAGTGTCACAACCCAACAATGCGATCGCATGTAAACAAACAACACGGGTCGGTGAATGAGAAAGAATTCACAGCGATTTGTCTACATTACAACAATGAAATATGTGATAATATTTATCATTGTGTAATTTCTTGTCCATGTAAACCGACATCGTGTTACATTACGTAAATTTCGCGACTTTTAATTGTGTTTCATAAGAAAACTATCGTTTGAGCGTTATTAATATAATAATGTGAATTGATAGAAGGCCTAACATTTGAGTAATCAGGTATTTTACAAATGACTCACGTGTTCCTGTAAGCACCTATTGTATGGAAGAAAGTACTCGTAAGTCATAAATATGTTCAGCGTTGGTTTCAAGAAGTATTTCTATGTAAAGTAAACACGTAATGGATAATTGTTCGAATTGACCAATGTAGATCTGACCAAACTACGACGTCATAAAACAAAAGTCAATGTTTGGTCACAACCAAAGAGCTTATATACACAACAAATTGTACACATGATATTATTAGAATAATGTTGAATTCGAACAGAATTTAACAGTTTTACAATCAACAAATTGCCGTTAATAATAGTATTGCTTTAAGCTATCTACTTGAATATTGTTTAGTCTTAATTAACTTCTCATAAGAGAGGAAGGACCTTTTTAAGTTGACGAAACTATCCAGTGACAGACGCCATTAAAAAGTAAAACGCTTTGGCAACATACCTGGCAAAATATAATTTGTTTCGTTGTAGCATCCGTAAAAATTGTCCAGCATATCATCAAACATGATTTATATGAGTTTAAATATATTGATTGTACTATTTTAAGTGATAAATTAAACTAGATTAACACCTGTTAGCTATTTCTTTGATCTTTCTGAATTTCATTTGTTTGAATGAAAAATTGTTATTTTCTAAGAATTCTGGAGTTGCCATGGTAATACTTTTGTCTTTCAAAAGGCAACGCCCACCTACATTGGTCAATTGTGTTCAATATAATATCGTAAGAGGGATTTACCTGGAGGTAACAATATTTTCCAACAAGTCAATTGACTATTTTATCTCTAAAAACAAATTTATATCACACTTTCACAATTTTACTAAGGATCCCTGTACGAATTATTTTAGACACTAATAAATTGTGATACATTTCAAAAAGAATCAAGCATAGGTATCTAACAAATTTATATATAAATTTATATATATATTTATGTAACAAATTTATATCACACTTTCACAATTTTACTAAGGATCCCTGTACGAATTATTTTAGACACTAATAAATTGTGATACATTTCAAAAAGAATCAAGCATAGGTATCTATTATCAAAAGTAAAATAGTTAAAATTTATATACCTACATATTATTTTGATTATTTTTATAGATACATATTTTATCATGAAATAAAATATGGGATACACAATTAACACTCGATTTTTTAAATATGGTCAATCAGAATAATTTTGGCCACAAGAGCAAATTCTATTGATAACGCGTATATTAATTAATTAATTTTATAATCAAGCTATAAGTATAATTCGCTTCTACTAAGTCCCAATATAGATAAGAGAACAACTTTGTTATACACTTTATTTGGGATATTTCATCAACAGTAACAACTCCAAAGTCAGGACTAAATATCAATATAAAAGCAGGGCTTCCAAACAATGAAAATATCCCGCAGAATGTGTCACGCTGTTGCCATGTAGTGACTTACTTGTACTGTGAGTTATCCTGTAATCTGCCGTATCAGATCGTCCACATGTTGCACTGCACAGGGAATGAAGAAGTCTACTTGAATGTCGACTGAAACGAACGCGCGAGGCAAGTCTGAGCGAGCGACTGGAGAGAGGCAGCAGACCCAGCTATGCCGAGGCAAGTGGCTTCTCCCACCACGCAGCTTCATTGCTTAACAACACCTACACAGTCTGCGCATGAAACAGTGCAGCTGGGCGAACCCGTGAATAGTTAGCTCTGATTTTTACCAGTGGTCGAATTAGGGGAGGGGGGGGATGCGGGGAATGTATTTAGTTCCATCCCCCCATGGCTAATTTAACCACTTCACCATCCCCCCATGAAAGATTAAAAAAACACTAGATATTTACTTTAAAATAATTCCATAATCACAGAATTTTTCAATTTTAGCCTCTAGACGCTATTTGTCGAGATAAAAATAGGCTTAAAATAGCGTTTAATTTAAAAAAAAAACGGGGCTGTGCGCATAGCGAACCATATACGACCATATATTCAAGCTCGTTGGGCCCCCCAGGCCCCTCCCCCAAATTATCTTGGAGCATATATATTTTTTTAACAATACACCATCCCCTATATGGACCGACTTCCAATTCGACCACTGATTTGACCGCAGATAAGAGCTGGAGATACTAGTGGCCATGAAAACAAAGGGGGGCTGGGGGGAAGACCCCCAGTGAAATGTGGGTCCAAGGAGCGCACAGTCCTGGCAAAAATTTTGAATTTCAGACATGAATTTGGTTCATTTTTACTCGATTTTAACAGTTTTTGCATGTTCTTGTGTTGACATATAAAAGGACATTGGAAGAGAGGGGATTATCCCCCCATTCCCCTCCCCCCCCCCTTTCTACGCGCATGTAAAAGTTTTCGCTGTACGATGGGTCTGATATATTATGCTTCTCAATAGATAAAAGAAAACGTGATACCTATACCTGGAAAATCTAGCTGGATTTTAAATTTTTGAAAAGAAACTAATTAATAACATAATTTTATTTGTAATTCTCTCTCTGTGTATTATTTGTATACATTATATGGCTTATTTAAGTGGTGTTTAACGCCACACTGTCCTGCAACTATACTAGAAGGATGGATAGGATGATTGGATGTACGGTGGAGAGGATGCGGTCGTGGCTTATTCCCAGCATTTGTTTCTCGAGCATGCTATCGACTGAGGGAAGCGCGCAAATGCCTCAGTCATGAAGCGCGACGGACCCCGTGTGCATCCAGAGCGTAACAGCCTGAGCCAGCTTGCTCATCTCTTATTGTTGAATGTCAATGAGCTCGAGCATGATGACGTCACGTGGAGGATTCAGGAATAATGAAATCGATCGAATTGAGACTGAGCGCTAAAAATATCAGTGCTATGACTAAGTAATGATAGTACCATATTAGTTTATTCATTTTAGTTAAGCTCCACTTCGGGAAATGTGGTGTATATTATACTCAGCAGCATAGATTAAAAACTGCAATCAATGATAGTCTGAAGTTAATTCAAACTGATGAAATAAGCTCTGGAATTATATTGCAGTATCCAATGGTAATACACCGAATTTATTGAAGTGGAGTTTAAGCTAACTGGTGCATAAGGGTAGAAGGGCCCATGTAGAGGTCTCCGATAGATATCTTATAGATAATTTCCTTGTGCACCATATAAACGCAAGAAAAAGTGGGATAGCCGAACTAATTTGAAGATATTATATCACTTTATAAATTTCAGTTATCACTTCTTCAACATGTCAAGTCGAAAAAAACACAATAATAATCCTAGTAAATATTAGATTTAAACTATTTTCGACCGATAGATTCTAGCACCAAAAATTAATATTATGTGCATTAGGCATTAAGGTATTTATTAATATTTTTACATATACACCTACCCGTAGGTTTTTAAAAGTTATGCCAAAATAAAATAATTTTCCAATACCTCCTGTGTTAAAATTTCCTCATATTCTGAAGACATCATTTTGAAAACTCAATATAAGTCGAGAGTTGCAAGTTACAAGACATTTGATGGATCTTTTACATTAAAATATAGTTAAAATGTTCGACAAATAAATAAAAATTGTAAATTTCAACATAAAATATTTTCGGAAAATCTACTTTTCGGAAAATCTCTTTAACGGTAATACCGGCCCTAAGAAAAGTGCCGAGTGCGCAACGCGTTGATAAGCGAGTTTTGGAACTGCATGACCTTGACAGCAGCTTTTCTCTCAGATTATCCAGCAGTAAAGCCGAGATGCACATCTTGCTAGAAATCAAAAGGTAAACCAACAGAATAGTAATTAATATTTTGTGATAGATGGCTTGATTTGACATTGTTTGACCTGTAATGTGAAAGAATTCCATTGCGGTGATCGATCTATGAGTTCTCAATGCTTGAACTAATTGCCGCGTGGATATGACAAGTGTCGCCTTCAGAATCAGATCAACAGGTAAATGCCGAGATGATTGCGTCTCCAAGTCACATCGCTGACCTCG
>OW203767.1:915564-940256 GCA_934045905.1 Leuctra nigra
TCTGATGATTTCTTCTCGGATGTGACCTTATGTTCTTGACACAGAGGCGTATGAATGTTGTCGAGTATACACAGTGCTGAAGAACACAAAGCCAAGGAAGCACTTAGAGGGTAATTACATGAGTTATCCTCCCTCGCTCATCTTCTTCATCTTCATCTCAGTCATTGTGTCTTACGTAACAGAATACTGCGCAGTCGTGGATGATGTTACGTCATTACGAACATTCTTAGGCAAAATCTAGAATTGAAATTATGCTTCTGTAAACCAATTCCGTCACCCGAAAGACGGTTTAACATTTACAATGTTAAGGTGGCGCGATCACTTAAGGCATGGTCTCTAATCTTCATAATTTTCTGTGTACTTATTGATAATCATGACATACATAATCCCTGAAAAAATTAAACACTTCTCGTGTCTAGTTTCTGAGATAATTTGAGTTTTCTCCCCGATGTTATCGGGCAGCCAAGTATAAAATCGCGTCATTTTTAAGCTAAAATGAAGTTTAATTTTTTTGTACCTTTCGATTTTTCCAAAATCTTTTTTTCTGGTACATGTACGGACCTATTATCAGGAAAAAATTGAAAACAATACCAACGTGTGCTATTTTAAAAGTTATACACCAAATCGAAATGATTTTCCTATTCCTCTCATGTTAAAGTTTTGTTCATTCTCAAAAGACATCAAATTGAACACGTATTATTGGACGGGAGTTGCAAACTACAGGACATTAAATGAGTTTTATATTTCAATATACGTAGTTGAACAGTTGTAAAAAGTTTTTTGAAATAGAAATTTCAAAAATAAACAAAAATTAGCTGTAGGTATCGAGTGAGAGACTGATAACAGGTGGAGGGAGGTCGTCATACCCTAACATGATCGCTGCACTAATTCACAGGCACAACGCGAGCAACTTGCGGGCCAAGGTGCATATTATCGCAGTGAATGACGTCAATAAGTACTTCGTTATTCAAAACTCCACATTTCATGTCTTTCTGCAGATTTCACGCTGCAAATCCGCCTCGAGCCTTGCACATAATGACATATTCGGCCAGCGAAGAATGAATCAACTGAAACCAACTGTATCCTGTAGAGTTATGAACTGATTGGGCCAGGTAAATGCTTCTATTCCTCAATCCTTGTGTTTTTCTGTGCAATGAACTCTGCATAACCACGCGTTCTGCCGCATGGTTATGATAACTACCAGTGAACAGCAGGCAATGAAGGTGCTGCAAGAGCGAGCGACTTCGCTGCCGTTTGTAGACACTTTTTTGGATACGATTGGAGACAAATTGGGTTGACCAAATTATTTGAAATTTTCATCATGATCAGATAAAAGACAAAATTAGGGTTATTTCTTGGTACATTTTTAATTTTTTGTTTCGTTAATTAGTAATAATTAGTGGATTTTTGGTCCACTATCTCGCTGGGTGCCGTATGAGATTAAATTTCAAAAATGTGCCAAGTGATAACCCTAAGTTTGTCTTTCATCTAATCATGATTAAAATTTGAGATCAATTGGTTTATAGGTTTGGTCTCAATCGTATTGGAAATTTCATAGTTTTGAGCGGTTTTGTTGAATAACCGGCGCCTAATTAACAAGGCACGGATCAAAAATGAAAAAGTGCTACTAATATACAATCAGAATGATCATGTGAACATCCTATCAAACTTACACCTACTTATGAAACATTTTTCTCTCTCAATTTTCTAAAACGGTCGAGTAAGTGCTTGTATAAGTGTGCGGACAACACGGTAATATCTGACCACGTATACACCGACGGACACGTAATGCGCGTGACGGCTGTTAGATTGATGCGCATCGGACGTGTCATTTAGCTTGCATTTGGATTGTATGTTATTACATATTGTATGGGCATTCTGTGATTTCCTGCTGAAGAAGATACTACGTTATTACAACGAATTGAATTTAAAGTACTGTATTTTTACATCGGCATAACTCTAACCATAATCGTACGGGTTTATGTCTTGTGTTGCAGAAATCGTTTACGCAAGGAAAATACTTGCAATAGCGCGTTGTTACATTGATAATCGAGCATTTAATTCTTCACCATCAGTTTTAGAATCTTCTAAACCGCAGACTTTAAGTGTTATGGAAGAGTTTTAGAGCCCAGTATAAATGTTAGAATATCAATTTGCTTTCGTCAATGTGGGTTCAATTCATCCATCATTCGTCGCCATTAGCCTCTAGTTGCAGAACACAGCGACGTTGACACGTGACTTGATTCAGCGGAGTTTTAGAGGTAGAAGGACGGAAGTCCTTCTTCTCGCGATTATGCGTTGCACACTTTTGGCATTTAGAAGCCAAGCTTTATCAATTGCCATTTGACTGATGTTAACAAACACAGTTATATTGAAGTACTTATTCTCTTGCACAACGAGTCATCTCGCCATTACAAATATGATTGAATGATCTAGCAGAACTACTGGTCTTTGAGCTCACCTAAAAAATCATTGAAATTGACTTCTGTCCTTCTACCTCTGAGGTACAGAACAGAGTACTAATAATTATCCTTGACTTGATTGAATCCTGGCAAAAAATCCGTCAAGGCAAGTCTTTGTAAGCGTTTGAGAGTGTAAAGTCAGGTGTAAGACATTGTTGAGAACAACAGGCATCTTTCATTGGAATAATCATGACTGACAGTAGTTGATTGGATTTTAGTTAATTAAATACACTTTTTAACAGCAAGTTAAATAATACTTTCAGATGCTGTTTCTAGGTCAAAGTATAAACACTAAATACTCATTCTGAAATGTATCGTTAAGTTTATACCAACACGTCACCTATGTACAGAATGTACAGATTGATGCAAGGATATTTTATTATTTTATATTCGCTAAACAAATAGGTATTTTAAAATTTCTATAAGCAAGTATAAAAAAAATCAGTGAACCAAAAATTTAAGTCGCAATAGCCGCTTCACATGCCCAGCTACTCGCCAAGATACTCGCCGCAGTCGCTAAGCAACCGCCACACTCGCCAAGATACTCGCCACACTCGCCAAGATACTCGCCACACTCGCCAAGATACTCGCCGCACTCGCCAAGATACTCGCCGCAGTCGCTAAGCAACCGCCACACTCGCCAAGATACTCGCCGCAGTCGCTAAGCAACCGCCACACTCGCCAAGATACTCGCCGCAGTCGCCAAGCAACCGCCTCACTCGCCAAGATACTCGCCGCAGTCGCCAAGATACTCGCCGCACTCGCAAAGATACTCGCCGCAGTCGCCAAGATACTCGCCGCACTCGCAAAGATACTCGCCACACTCGCCAAGATACTCGTCGCACTCGCCAAGATACTCGCCGCAGTCGCTAAGCAACCGCCACACTCGCCAAGATACTCGCCGCAGTCGCTAAGCAACCGCCACACTCGCCAAGATACTCGCCGCAGTCGCCAAGCAACCGCCTCACTCGCCAAGATACTCGCCGCAGTCGCCAAGATACTCGCCGCACTCGCAAAGATACTCGCCGCAGTCGCCAAGATACTCGCCGCACTCGCAAAGATACTCGCCACACTCGCCAAGATACTCGTCGCACTCGCCAAGATACTCGCCGCAGTCGCTAAGCAACCGCCGCACTCGCCACGCAACACCATGTCCCTAGAGATGGGCACAAAAAGCTGCTGAATCGATTCTACGACCTAGATCGATTTTTCATGATGCGATTTTTTAATATCGATATTTAGGGGCTGTGAATCGATTCGAAAATCGATTTTTGTGAACCTCTTGAATCGATTTTTTTGAAAAATCGATTCAAAATACGGGATTATTTTAAGAAAACATTAGGTCAAAGTAGGAAAATGGTCAAAAATCGATGGTCAGTGAGAAATTGCGTCATTTTTTGAAAGGAGTTCAAAAATACGAAAGATCGAATGAAATGAATCGATTCGTATAATATATCGAATGCTCCAGAATCGATTCAAAGAAATCGATTAATTTTGCCCATCGCTACACGTCATTGCGACTGTCATGGCTGATTATTCAGGGTGAAAAACACTGAGTTGTGAAGCTGCAAGAACGAATGTCTTGACTCTTGATCTGACATCCTTGGAGTCTCATTGTCTGAATTACAACACAAGACGATCACTCGGAGGCGTCAAACACTGAAGAAAAACTAAATGCTTGTGGTAATCACATACTTCTTACAGTTTATAAGTTTCTTGCTTCATTGTAATGTTTTTAAGTTTAATTGTATATTGTTTAGATACATAATTGAAGACTTGACGTCATTTATACCTATCTAAACGTTGACGTACGAGACACTACTGATAAACAGGGGCCCTATTCTATAACTTCAATATTCCCTATTCTGCTGGAATCCGATTCACGGCCGTATGGATTAACATGGCACCGAATCGGATACCAGCGGAATCGGGAATTTTAAAGTTATAGAATAGGGCTCCTGTCCTCCATGTGTTTTGGAAACACATGCTCCAACTCCATAGGGGAGGGTTTTGGAAAGAACATAAGATACATTTAATTGACCCGAGACTCTATTTGAAAGAACTGCTATGACATAATGCGGGGGACCGGGGGCCCCTCACCCAACTGGCCCACTGCACTTTGGGAATGCTGGTTCTTTTTACAAAGTTTTTAGTGTCCAAAATGAATAAATCTCAACTCAGTTTGTTTGATGAAACGTTCTCTACGTATTTACATTCTCCGTTGTTCGTGCCCTCCCATAGTCAATTAAAATCAGTGCATAACCATTGTATACCTAGCTAGAAAAAGACGACCATTTACATACAAAATGATTGTGCTGAAAATTATTCTTCAGTTACTTTTTCATTTATCTCATTCCGTAATTACTGGGGAAAAACAAAAAATTGCTTAAATGCTTGTTTATTAAATGCACAATCATTGAAGATGAAAGTCTGTGATTTACGTTAACCATAAGTCTACTTCTTCAACGTCCTTCATTGTAGGAGGTATAATTAATAATTATAATTAATTTGAATTACTTTTTCCGTCATATATGCACAATTGAGATGTTTTCTTTTATTTTCATTAACAGGTGAAGCTTATTTTTAAATCATACGTCACTCGTTTGTCCAGATTTCCAAGCATAATCCTAAGAATCCTTTTCCTCTTTATATTTTTAAACAATATTTAGCTTTTCCATGTGGCGTTCTCAAACAGACTGCAGAACATTGAGCTATAAGCGTGCATGGAAATACATCGCGTTTCTCCTAGGACAACGCGTCGACAAGCGAGCATTTGTCATACCAACTTACATCAGAAGCAGAAGGGCAGGTGTCCATGTCAAGAAGAGAGCTCGTAACTATAGCCTGCTTTCGTCCAAACATATTTGTAACATGGTCACACAATTATAATTATACCTACTTCATACATACTGTTAATTTGCAATTTAGAACAAAACGTGGTGATTCTATGCTCGTGTGTTTAATGCACGAGTTTCAACAATTCAGGGAAAATCTCACCGAATTTGACTTTATTTACATAGTTCGTACATTCACATAATATTTCTTCCAAGTTGAATCTTGATCAAGAATTGTTTATTTAATTTAAGAGTCTACGATACTTGATGAAATCCATGTTTTATGAAGCACAAAAAGGCGGCCCCTACTTTTTTCTAAAAGGCTTCACCGATTGTCTTCAAATTTTCACAGGTTATAGATAAAGAGTAGATCTGTGTCTCTAGTGGCCCCAAAGTTTAATTTTTTGTTTAGTTACTTCGGGGCAGAGGTGCCAAAAAGCAGAGCCCATATTAGCACTTCCTCAAAACGAGAAAAAACATTTTTTATAATTTTTTTCGATAACTAGAGACACAGATTTGCTCTTTATCTCTATGCTGTTAAATTTTGAAAACAATCGGTCAAGCCGTTAAGAAAAAAGTAGGGACCGCCTTTTTATGGTTTTTTGTGGTTTTCAATATTTGAATTAAAATAACTTACTTCACAGCAGTATATGCAACATGCAACACACGATTAAATGTCACAAATGTCACGTACAACCCAGAGCTAATGCATTTTCATGCATTTCTAAAAAAAAAATTACTTCGGAATCGAAATTTTCTGCGAGTCCTGTCGACTCTTAACCGATGCTGTCTCGGACGCTCAGTTGACATCTAGCTTGATTATGATTCCAATTCTGTGTACTAATGATCGCTTGACCTCGGACCTTCTGCTCCTGATCCATCAGGCTCATGCGCATGTCCGCATGTAATTGACAGAAGTGATCAACAGGTTGTGTCGATGACGATGACGTCACAGATCGACTTGACGCAGCTTCGGTTTGTTTCGTCCCACAGCAAGCGTGAGCGATCTTGCCGCGTGTTGGAGCCACTTTTTTAGATTCGATTCGAGACAAAATGGGTGACGAAATGATTTGAAATTTTAATCATGATTAAATAAAAGACAAACTTAGGGTTATTTTTTTATTTTTTATTTTTTTTCTTAATTCGTAATAATTAGATGATTTATTTGAAATTATAAAAAATGTGCCAAGTGGCCCTAAGTTTGTCTTTTATCTAATCATGATTAAAATTTGAGATCAATCAGTTAACGGGTTTGATCTCCAATCGTATCGTAAATTTCATAGTTTTGCGCGGTTTTGTTGAATAACCGGCGCCTAATTAACAATCCACGAAGCAAATATGAAAAAGTGCTACTAACAATCAGACTGATCATGACGTGAACATCCTATCAAAGTTACAACCACTTACGAAACTATTTCCGATTGTGAGTTAGCCCATCTTTCAATATGGCTAGTAGAAAAAAAATCAACAACTAAAACCAACAAGAGAAATAACTGTGGAAAGTTACCATTTGTTCAGGAATTTCGTAAAAACTAGTGAAATGAAAAATATCCGGCCGAACTTAGTAATCGATTACCTCGGTTCGAGCCCCGGTTCGGTCGAATATTTTACACTTCGTTTATCCATTTCCTTATCATCCCTTTCAATTCCTTCCTTCCCTTCATATTATCATTCTGACTCCACGCTTCCCATGTCCGTTAAAGAAGCAACGCAGAATAGGCAACCTGCATGTCACACATGCTAGTTGGTTGCCTAGCTTCACGGGGTTTGTACATTTGATTTGCAACTAGAGATGGCGCCAGCAAGCAGAGTACTGAGTAGTACAGAGTAATAGAGACAGGTGGCACTAGTGTCACATGTCAAAAATAACTAAATTAAATAAATATATCAGTTTAAAAATATATTTTATGTATATCAAAAAATTCAGTATTGAAAAGAAGTGGTATCAAAAATGAGAAGAAGTCAACATGTAAATAATTAATTTTAATTTTATTTTATCAATACCATGGTTCTCATACAAGGTTTTAATAAGATCAAAAGTACTCGGCGTAATCAAGCGAAGCTGTAGACGTTTTGTCTCGAGCGAAATGTATCCAGTAATTTTGTATTTGTATTTGTATTTGTATTTGGTCGCAAGAAAGCAAGAAAATATAACATCTTATAGCTATTCTAAAGAAAATGTACGCTTAAAAGATATTAATATCTTTGCAAAGTCATGAATGATTTGATCGTTTTCATATAATGAGAAATCAATTGAAAACGTGCCGAAAATGTCGTAATATTTGGTCACAAAATTAGTGATTTGCAGACAAACAATATTTTTGTTACTAAACATTTCTAAGCACGAATCAAAAACACAAATTAAACACGCGGTCATCAAAACCATAGGACAGTGACTTTCCAATAAGATCAGAACCGAAATAGAAATAGAAAGAAAATACAAAACAAACTACATACAACAAACGCATTTTAAAATACAGCACGCATTTGAGAAAATTGTCTTGAGTCCAAAAATTTACGCAATCAAGTTAAGCCATAAAAAGTACGTAAAATATTTAAAAAAAAAAATCATATCTTAAAGGCGCATATTCTGAAAAAAGCAATCCGTGACAGCTGCCATTGGATGGAAAAAAATTAAAAAAATCACATTTGTATTCAAAATGATAAGATTCCTGAACCTTAAATCTCTTTTAACTTGGAACTTTCTTAAATACACGATTTAGTGGTGATCAAATTCAACTTGCCCAAAATAACAGAAATGTACAAGAAAAATGAACTTTGGAATGACGGTACTATTGGTGGAAAGCTGGTTATACACATATACCGTTTTCCTCTTTGCTTTTTCCTTGTTTTTCTTATGACCAATCACAAGTCCAGAAACCGCTCAATGCAGACTAGAAAAAAGAACGCATAACGCAATCAACGGTCTATGTGTGGACCCAGCTTACCCATGCCATTATTTCCATTGAAAGTCGTTTGAGTTTCTTTACAATAGTCTTACTGTAAATTAGTTGGCTTATCAACGTTATCACCAAACCATATGACGTCACAGTGCCTTGTTATTAAAGTAGGTATAGTATAGGTCAGATACACTGGTAGGCCTATCTGCAGCAGCGATAGCAGTTTAGTGGGCACTTTTACTTCCGCGCAGATATTCAGAGTCGGCCTCACGCAAAGCAGGGACACTTCCGATGGAGCGCTGAAGGATTTCGAACAGAATTATCTACCGCAAAGAGCTGTAAGTGGGATGTCTGTCATATTAATAGTTTCATATCACATGTATTTACTTATCTTTGAAGTGTGGTGCGTGTACAAAGTTATCAAATTTTCAATTGTTGAAAGCTTCCAAAATTGTACGTATGTCCGATTATTTTAAATTAAATCAACACCTATCTGAGGTCAGAGGTAAGGCCAAAAATATTATAGTTGCTTTCTTTAGTCAACACTACGACTATACCAACATTTGTAGAGCCATAAAATGTAGGTGGATTTGATGCTCTTTTATATTTATGTTGTTGTATTATTCTATTGTTTTAGTATATTTTATTTACACACATGAAATCAATTTCGCTTGTGAATTAAGAATTTAATATTGTAATGAAAAATAATTATATTTCAATGATACTTATACTGTAGTAGGAATTCAAAAATTGTAATAAATGTGGGGTTTAATGTATGTTTTTATAGTTATTCACACATGTGGAATAAATTCCGTTTGTGGATAAAGATTTAACATCGTAATAAAAAAATATATATTTGAATAATTCTTGAGGTGCGCTCTAAAATCGGAGGAAACTCTCTAGCTATCGGAATGAATTAGACACGTGAAATATTGAAAGTATACGGATACATAATGTCTAGGAAGAGGACGAACAAGTTACAGACGTACAAATACATGTAAATGTTGAAATATGTTTGACACGTTTCATTGGTTATGAATTGTTGATTACTGTTATGTCTCATCGTTAATATTTGAAAAACCTTGCCAGGTTTGGAATAACCTAAAGGGCTTTTGCACGGCGATGCATAGGAACCTACGTTATTTATTTATTAATTATTCAACTCATCATCTCTTTACTTTATTTATGAAACATCATACAGGTGTATGCACATGGACTGTGGTGCCACCAGCCCCATAGGAAATGAATGCCGGGCCAAAAGAAAAGAATTGAGTCATGAACTCAAAACTGTTTCAAGGCCCTGTTTCAGGGGGTTATCACAATTATTTAAGGATTAAAAGATATATGGATGTTAGTATAGGTGTAATTCAATAAATAGGTACCTAAACATAAAATGTAAAACTTATTTATTTGGAAAAGGTAATATTTCAGTACACCTTCGGTTTGTATACTTTTCCTCCGAGATCCTCAAATCGTTCGTTCGTTGATTATCCGTCCACCAGTTTTGTTTTCTTGCTTTTATTCAAATGAATTAACAGTTTTGGTCACACAATGCAGTCCGCACCGTCGGCTATCTAGAATCACATTCATTGCATTCATGTTCAATTTATAGAATGCCAACATTTAAAAAAGACCTAGACATGTACATGGTTACTCCACACAAAAGAACTATTTCGAAAAAAGTGTTGGTTACAGTCGCCAGTTTTTTGCTAAAGCACATTCGGATTCTTTGAAAAATCCAACAATGAGGCTTAGCCATGTTTTAGTGACAGGTTTGACGCGTCTCGAAATAAACATTGGCAACTTTGTAAGGCGAAGGGGTTGGGGAGTCATTAAACGGTCAGGTAGCTTGAAAAGAAAGTGATGAGCTTAACTCTCATACAATGAATGAATGCCTATTGTATCCTAGATAATGGAAACCCAATGTGCTATAGCGAAAGACTGGCGACAATACATACATAGTTGAAATGTTGACCGTCTTGTTTGCAGACAGTGTGTGATGCATGGGGATCCGGCTGAGCGCATTGGGCCGCCATGTGAACAAGGTGTTGGTGGTGACTCTGTTCGTGCTCATCACTCTACTCTACACCTTCAGCAGCGGCTTCCAGGCCAAGCAGCTGGACTCTCTGGCCAGCTTTAAGACAACACCTCCAAGACGCCCTTCTCCTCCTCGAGGACTCATCTTCAACGATACCGACGAGCACTTTCACAACACCACTTCAACTGGCCCTCTTTCCAGTACCGTAGACACTAACAACAGTTCCTTGCCACTTCGCAACACCACCCTAACCACTGCTCCAGCCTCTAACAATACTTCCCTGCCCCTGTGCCCTCCAGTCCCCCCAAATCTGGTAGGTCATATACGAGTTTTCCAAGAAGCCCCTTCTCTAAAGGACCTCACCCAGCGGTTTTCTACTCTGGAGCCGGGCGGTCGCAGCCGTCCGACAGACTGTCAAGCTCGTGACAAAGTGGCCATCATAGTTCCTTATCGAGACCGAGAACTTCATCTGCGCATATTCCTGGAGAATCTTCACCCACTGCTTCAGAAGCAGCAGCTGGACTACGGGATATTTATCGTCGAACAGTTCGGACAAGGTCTGTTTAATCGCGCGACTCTGATGAATGTCGGTTTCGTGGAGGCTCTGAAATTGTACGACTTCGACTGTTTCGTCTTCCATGACGTGGACCTCTTGCCGGAGGACGATCGGAATCTCTACACGTGTCCGGAAGAACCGAGACACATGTCGGTGGCGATCGACAAGTTGAACTACAAACTCCCGTACGTCGGTCTGTTCGGCGGAGTCAGCGCGTTGACTCGGGAACAGTTCCAGACCGTCAACGGCTTCAGCAACATGTTCCTGGGCTGGGGCGGCGAAGACGACGACATGGCCAACAGGATCAAGCACTACGGGCTCCACATCACGCGGTATCCGGAGAAGATCGCCAGATACAAGATGCTCAGTCACAAGAAGCAGACGCCGAGCTCCACGCGATTCCAGACTCTCAATACGGGACAAACGAGGTTCAAGACGGATGGTTTGAACAGTTTGAAGTATGATCTCAAGAGCGTGGAGCTGGAGACGCTGTACACGAAGTTTTTTGTGGAGTTGGAAGCGACGACTGTTCTTCCGAAGAATTGATTCACATTCAAGAAGGAACGTTAAACTAGTGGAGCGGTCGCTCCACGCCAACCAAGACGTACTGCGCGCACACTCTCATATAAAACAGCTGGAGCAACCCAAGGACGGTGAATAGGGGGAGGTTGCTCCGATTCATAGGGACTACGCGCCACTCGCCTCAGGGCGTGTGACGTCACTGTGGACCACCTGTCTCTAGCGGGTCGTCAAGCGCTCGCTGTATTGTATGTCTCGCCATTCAGCCGCGTGCATCTTAGTTCGTCGAGGTGTTTCATAATCGTTGTTTTTACGTATTACATTTCTTGTATAGTAGATATTCATGATGTACATACTTCACTATGCCGGGAACACGATGTACAGTGGTTCTTTGCAATAACAGCTCGCAGAACGCAAGAAAAAGTCCTGACGATCAGCTGTCACCGGTTTCCAAATCATGGAATAGGCCAAAAATTTAACTAATCATGGTTGTACCAAATACCACAATTTCATAATTTGTTGTTATTATAATTAGTATTATTATTCAAATTATAGATTTTGCTCAATACTTGTAAATTTTATAATCAATCAAGACTTCGGTTTTCCTGCTAAAGGTACTGCAAAATTTATGTACCTATGTTGAATGTATCATGATTTATCTAATCATGGTTGTAACAAATACCATAATGCCATAATTTTCATATTATTATTAGTAGTGGTTAAATTAGATTTTGTTCAATAATTAAAAATAATGGCTGATTAGATGAATAATTTTGATTGAGAATAAACCACAAGGTTGATATTTGTGGAGTAGGTACATTACATAATTTTATTAAATCCTTATTTCATCTCTTCAAATTATCTCTCTGTCCACGACAATAATTACGACAATTTCAACTTGCAATTTGTTGTACCAACTTGTCTCATATTTGTATTTTCATGTATTTTTATGGTAAATTTGCATTCTCTATAATTCCAAATAAAAGTAACTAAGACGCATGATTTTTACTCATGAAATTACGGCTTTGTCATTGGATGAATATAAATCCAATTCTCAAAATTACAGCGCAGTATCAAAAACATTTTTCCTACTTAGGTACCTATTAATTATTGTATAGCTTAGCTAATTAACTTGCTGTATCAAATGACAATAATAGATCCATTTTAAAACACTTTAATTATATTGCGTTTACCACATTCTTCAGTTTGATACGTCACACGACATGGTCCCAATCGATTTTGTAATTATTAATTTAATAATTACAAAATAAATACTTTTAATTACAATTTAAACCAAAATACTAAAGTGGCATGATAATACCTATTCAGTATAATTTCAATATTTATCCTTGTAGAAAAACTTTTATTATACTGGGAATCTGAGATTAATTATTATTTATAGCGTTTTAATTATTTTTAAAGTTAAAAATGCAATTAATCAAAATTGTAATGCATAGGAACGATTGATAGATTAATTATATTAATTATAATTATTAAAGCTCTTAAAACTTTCATAAAGGTGATTTTGCTCTGAAAAACACTAAATAATATTACAATTAATTATTCTATAACTAAATTAATTACTCTGAGAGCTTAATAAACGGATCTTGGGCTAAGCATTTATCAATTACTCTTGTAAGAATTAGAAAGTAGACACATTCCCATGCGAGTATCTGAATTTGCATGATTTTTTGACTACAGTAAACTAAACTGTACTTTGGTGTATTAGGCTCGTTTTCATTAGTCTCATTCATTATCAACCAGCAGATAGGTTGACAATTCCACAAAATATCAATGTGTCAATTAAAATGTACCCTTATAAAAGTAAAAGCGAATTTTGATGAGCTCTTTAGCACGGCGAAGAGCGTGAGTTGCCGCGCCAAGTCTTCAGACGCGTCATACCCTAAGCTCCGCCCACTAGTTTTCTTTAACATGGATCAAGGCTACCTCCCCCTATTCAACCACCTTGGGAGCAACCCACCTTTACAGCAAAGTAGCATTGCCTACTGGATCTTTGGGAAGTCTCACATTGTTGCGAAATATCTGAATAACGAGCTATGGCCCATCCTACAACATATACCAAATATGGAAACAATAGATTATGCCACTCGCGAGCTGACCGTGTAAACTGTGTTTTAGGGCGGCTTTCATAATCTAGTCGAGCGGTCGCTCCACGCCAGCCAAGTCGTACGGCGCGCACACTCTCATATAAAAAGGCTTGAGCAACCCACTTTTACTGTAAGCATCAAAGTGGCGTTGCCTACTGGATCTTAAAGTTGGGAAATCTCACATTGTTGCGAAATATAAATGAATTTCGAGCTATCCCTTATGAAAATGAACTATCATCATTTCATAGTTTTTTCAACATACTATCAATTTACTCTCAATATCAGAGAGTTTTTTGAATTTACTCTCAATATCTCATAGTTATTTGTGTTAATTCTCAAGTTAGTCAGAGTTATTCTGGTTCACTCTCAATCATTGATAGTATTTGTCATTAACTCTGAACATCTTGTGATAGTTTTTGAATATTGTCTGGTTAACTCTCGCCCTTTGATAGTTTTTCTATTTTACTCTGAACATCATGTGATAGTTTTTGAGTATAGTCTGGTTAACTCTCGGCCGTTGATAGTTTTTGAATAATATCTGGTTAACTCTTGGCCATTGATAGTTTTTGTATTTAACTCCGAACATTATGTGATAGTTTTTTAATCAACTCAGTTTAGCTCTCGGGTATTGATAGTTTTTCTATTTTCCCTGAGCATCATGTGAAAAACCCATGGTTAAAATTCCAGTAAGAGCAAGCCAGAAACAGCTAGTAATGGATGATGCTGGTGTTTGCTATAGCAGCGGTCGCCAACCGGTGGTCCGCGGACCACTGGTGGTCCGCGAGAAAATTTTGGTGGTCCGCAGAGAAAATTGGAAGTTTACTTTTAAGTTTCCATGCAATTTATTTAATTTAGAAAAATGGCACAACACAAATGTATTGAATTCGGACATGTTTCAATACGTAATAATGCCTTTACAAAGTATCTACCTACCAACTATACGTATTCACTAGCTCTATAATGAAAATAATATCAGTTTCCGAGTATTTTTCCAATACCTATAAGAGTTATTTTAAACGCTTTTTCTGGAAAAAAAAAGTTGGCTGAAATAGCGTAGAAACGCGCCAAATGACTTCCTGAAAACCAAAAATTTCCGGGGCTAAGCGCCCCGGACCCGCTTGGTGCTGGGGGGCCCTCCCCCCAGACCCCCCATTGTCTCCCTCACCAATCGTATTTCCCGTCATACGTATTTTACGCGCCTGAGTGGTCCCCGAGATATAAAATTGTCATATAAGTGGTCCGCGAGGTCCAAAAGGTTGGCGACCGCTGTGCTATAGCACTGAAAGCGAAGCTGGGATAAGCTGGAAGTAACTTATTAACTGTCTATAACTTGCAAAGTTTTGGAAAGACTCTACTTCGTTAAAATCTTTGATTTGTTTACAGTTTCTATTCTATTGAATAACAATAGAATAATAGGGAAACATCTTTCAATTAGGTACATATTATACATACCTTCTTTAAAATATTTTCTATATGAATATATACGCTATGAAACTTGTTGTCTATGCTTTCTATAAATATACACAATAGTTATCTTCGTAATATTGTTTCGTGGTGAATATAATTAAGTCTCATGCGTTATACCTTCTCATCATGTAACAATTTCTATTAATACACATTTTATAAAAATACATTTCACAAAGAAGACAGTCATATTGAATTTCTATTAAAAAATTTAACTTTATACACTTGACACTTCAAAAATATATAATTGTGTTCCATTAGTTAGTAATTATTTGACAACGTTTCATGATTTCCTTCAGTCAAGATCAAATTATGAAAAGATACCAGTCTAATATCGCCATATTAACAGTACTGCAAGAATATGTATGAGCCCACTTCCAATTGATATGAAGGGATGTGTGTTGTGAAAAATATCCGACCGAACCGGGGCACGAACTTGGGACCTCTCACTTGCCGGGCGAGAGCTCTACCAACTGAGCTACCCGATCGGACGGGCGGACATTAGACACAACACACTGATGAGGATCCTGACTCCTGACTCCATGGAAGTTTTCCAAAGAAACCTACATTCTCACCACTTCCAATTGTTATGTAATTCTTTCACCCTTATATTACTTATATATTACAGCATAAAATCATGCTTCTATCGCCATTGACAAAACTATAAAATAGTCATTACTAAAAGTAGCTTGATTCATAGATTCTGGCTCTAATAGAAAGAGGAAAATGTACCTACTTGTAAATTTCTTTCCACTTTTAGGATAGAATGATGTCTTTAAAAAAACGATGCGCCAAGTCCTTTTGTAAAGTATTTCTCGGTGTTTATACTTTTATTTCAAAGATACGATTAAATATTTGGAAATGTCATTGACTTGGCTCCTTTTTTGATATCACTCCTTTTCGGTGTTGAATTTTTTTAAAGTAAAGAGACTTGGCTGCCTTTTTTACACGGAGTGTTTTTTTCTGGGATTTTATATACACGATGCGCCAAGTATTTTTTGATTTTCAAATAAAGTTTTGACTTAGTTCATTTTTTGATATCGCTATTTTTCAGTGAAGAAATTTAGATTTCTAATTTTTTTAAGGTGAAGAGACTTGGCTGGTATTTTTACACGAAGTGTTTTTTTATGGGGATCCATATCTTTTACCAATGCCAGAGAGCAGACATTGTATAATATATCTTGCTTTTGGAAGTGATCTTTCAGGTAAAGTTCAACACATTGAATAACTTATTTGGCAGTCTAGCGTATTTATTTTTATACTTTTCATTAATTTATAGCCAGTGATTACCTCTAAGATGTTAATTATTAGAGTGAGAAGGTAGAAGTAATCAAGCTCTATCAATTGCAATTTGACTAAAGTCTACAAATACATTTTTATCATTTAATATTATAAGTGTATATGCAATGGTTATTCTCTTAGACAATGACTGTCAAAATTACAAATGTGTATCAGTTGAACAAAAATTGTTAAAGTGGACTTCCACCCTTTTACCTCTGAAGTACAGATTTGTTCCATCCGTTGTACAACAACAAGCAATTAATGATCTGCTATTAGAATGTTAATATGTATATGTTTATGTAACTGAAAAATTAATAAATACAAATATTATAAACAATATAATTAGTTTATAATTACCTTACACGATATCAGGACTGGAAGAAGCAATGCAAAAGTATGTATGGTTAAATGGATGGATGGATGGATGGGTGGATGGATGGATGGATGGATGGATGGATGGATGGATGGATGGATGGATGGATGGTTTAACCATCCATCTGTTCAACGGATGCTCCAGCCTGCTACTGAGATTATTACTGATTACTGATTATGAAAGCCGTCCTAAAATACGATTTTCACGGCCCTATAGCTCGCAAGCAGCAAAATCGATTGTTTCCAAATTTGGTATATGTTGTAGGGTGGGATCCCTTATGAAAAATAACTATCAAAAAACTATCAAAAAAAAAACTCTCAGTAAGACTGAGAGTTTGTTGAGACTTTTACTATGGATGAATTACTATGACTATTTACTCTGGATGATTAACTATGACCATTTTACTCTGGGCGATTAACTATGACCATTTTACTCTGGGTGATTAACTATGACCATTTTACTCTGGGTTAACTCTGAGAAATCTCTTAAACATAAGTGAGAGTTATTTGAGACTTTTACTATGGATTAATTACTATGACTATTTACTCTGTACAATAATTAAATTACTCACAGTTGGCTTGAAAGTATTTCAGAAATCCTAATCTGTGGCATTCACTTTAAAAATATTCTGACAAAGCCAGTATCTATCCCAACTTCCTATTGGAGGTCAAATTTACTCAAATGAATTAATTACAAAAAACAGTCATGAATGAATTCACAGTAATGAGTTAACTAGACGGACACACAATCACATAGAAGACGGACATGTTGTGATAGAGGACACCGTTTAACTTCTTCTGTAAAGACAAGCACAATCACATAGACGACGGACATGTTGTGATAGAGGACACCGTTTAACTCCTTCTGTAAAGACAAGCACAATCACATAGAAGACGGACACGTTGCGATAGAGGACACCGTTTAACTTCTTCTGTAAAGACAAGCACAATCACATAGAAGACGGACATGTTGCGATAGAGGACACCGTTTAACTTCTTCTGTAAAGACAAGCACAATCACATAGAAGACGGACATGTTGTGATAGAGGACACCGTTTAAAACCTTCTGTAAAGGACAAACACAATCACATAGAAGACGGACATGTTGTGATAGAGGACACCGTTTAACTCCTTCTGTAAAGGACAAACACAACTACATTAGAAGATGGACACGTTGCGCTAGAGGACACCGTTTAACTCCTTCTGTAAAGGACAAACACTTCACATTAGAAGACGGACACGTGCGATAGAGGACACCGTTTAACTTCTTCTGTAAAGACAAGCACAATCATATAGAAGACGGACACGTTGCGCTAGAGGACACCGTTTAACTCCTTCTGTAAAGGACAAACACTTCACATTAGAAGACGGACACTTTGCGACAGAGGACACAGTTTAACTTCTTCTGTAAATACAAACACAATAACATAGAAGACGGACACGTGCGATAGAGGACACAGTTAAACTCCTTCTGTAAAGACAAACACAATCACAAAGAAGACGGACACGTTGCGATTGAGGACACCGTTTAACTTCTTCTGTAAAGACAAACACAATCACAAAGAAGACGGACACGTTGCGATTGAGGACACCGTTTAACTTCTTCTGTAAAGACAAACACTTCACATTAGAAGACGGACACGTGCGATAGAGGACACAGTTTATAATAACGAATTAAATGTTATTAACTTATCACTGGATTAAACATTGTATTAATTTTCTTTAAAAAGACAATTAAAATAAGTGTTAACTTATTATTAACAATCCAATTATCTTTACTAACACATTGCAACGGCTATGAATTCTGTGAGTTGTTGCTTCTGACCAAGCTGGACTTCGAGTGAAAGAGAGGGTAGGGTTGCAGTGCAGACATTCAAGACCCCTCTACCCAAACCTCCCTCGGTGAGGGAGAAGAACAATAGAGAGACAAGGATGGACTGAGCAGGTAGTAGCGGCCCCCTCTCAACACAGTGACCTTTATTCTGCATCAATATTCCATTCCTGGCAGCCAGGAAGGCAAAAATTAAGAATCCTATACTTATAATGTGTTTTTGTCGTCATGATTTAATTATTGTCGTATTATTTCACGAAATTTAAATCAAATACAATTCCAGTTTGAAATTTAAAATTTTTTAAAAATTTGACCAAACTGGAGAAAAATCACTGTGCTGCAAGCTTGAATAATTTTTCTCTGTTTTGGCAAATATTAATTAAATGAACATTTGTACTTGAGGGGGGTGTTAGACTTCAACCAGTATTGTTGTTCATATCCTGTAACCAAATCTATTTTCTCAGAAAATGAATGGGCAGGAGAAGGGGGGATTCCGAAAGACATCCGTTAGCACTGAATTAGTTCGCCTGATTGACTCTGCATTGTCAGGGCGATGTTGTCCCCTCCTGATAGGTGGGAAAGTCGCGGGATATTTCAAACGCGATATTTCAAAACCCATCGCATAGACGGCAAAGTGAGCAAAATCATGCCTTTTTAAGCCTGATTAATGGGTCATAATTGATAATAAGCAATATGTAGTCGTGAAAATGGGGGAAAAATGGACTTTTCCGGGTTTTTCGACGATTTTATTAGAAAATTGAGTTAAAAAACAATCCAAAATGTTCGAGTGGGAACTCAAAAGATGCAAAATAATGTGGAGAATATGACAGGTGCCTTGTGTTAAGGGATGGGATCAAAAATATAAATATTTCTCACCTCGAAAAGTCGTTTTTTAAATAGCTACGAAAATTTCGTTAAAACTTCAATTTTTGGCAAGTTACGGTGTTTGGTACGGTGTTTGGATTTTTGGTGTCCATGCCATTATCGATATAAATCTTCCATTTGCGACGTAATTAAGCCAAATTGAGAGATTGGGGCGAGTTTTTCAAATTTACATACATCTAAGATCAAGTGGATCTACTGAGTACTGGGGGCGCTGCGGAATTCACATAGAAATCAAAATGTAGCACACTCTTACAATTTTTAGATTTGAGGCCTGGATTTCTGGAATAATACTTAGTTTTTCGTGTAGTTTTAGAATTCAAAGACGGCACTGCAAAATCTTTTTCCCTTGCTCCACAATTTGCGATATTTCACACAAACTGTCTAAAGTGTAGTGAAGATTTTTTCCAAATAATTGGTGTTTTCTCAAAAGAAACTATCTATTATTCAAATATTTTCCAAAAAATCGATTGCTATTCAATAGGAACTGGTTAATAATCAAGGATGTTAGCATAGATTCAATCCCATAATCGAACTTTAATCCATACAAAACGAAGAATTGCACAAAGACCGACGTGTTTTCGATCGAAACTATCAATAATCAAAGTTTTTCCCCTTGAAACAAAAGTTTTTTGAATTGAAGCTGTCTAATAATCGAATATTTTTCCAACAAATCGATTGTTATTCAATAGAATAGAAACTGTAAACAAATCAAAGATTTTAACGAAGTAGAGTCTTTCCAAAACTTTGCAAGTTATAGACAGTTAATAAGTTACTTCCAGCTTATCCCAGCTTCGCTTTCAGTGCTATAGCAAACACCAGCATCATCCATTACTAGCTGTTTCTGGCTTGCTCTTACTGGAATTTTAACCATGGGTTTTTCACATGATGCTCAGGGAAAAAAGAAAAACTATCAATACCCGAGAGCTAAACTGAGTTGATTAAAAAACTATCACATAATGTTCGGAGTTAAATACAAAAACTATCAATGGCCAAGAGTTAACCAGATATTATTCAAAAACTATCAACGGCCGAGAGTTAACCAGACATTACTCAAAAACTATCACATGATGTTCAGAGTAAAATAGAAAAACTATCAAAGGGCGAGAGTTAACCAGACAATATTCAAAAACTATCACAAGATGTTCAGAGTTAATGACAAATACTATCAATGATTGAGAGTGAACCAGAATAACTCTGACTAACTTGAGAGTTAACACAAATAACTATGAGATATTGAGAGTAAATTCAAAAAACTCTCTGATATTGAGAGTAAATTGATAGTATGTTGAAAAAACTATGAAATGATGATAGTTCATTTTCATAAGGGATAGCTCGAAATTCATTTATATTTCGCAACAATGTGAGATTTCCCAACTTTAAGATCCAGTAGGCAACGCCACTTTGATGCTTACAGTAAAAGTGGGTTGCTCAAGCCTTTTTATATGAGAGTGTGCGCGCCGTACGACTTGGCTGGCGTGGAGCGACCGCTCGACTAGATTATGAAAGCCGCCCTAAAACACAGTTTACACGGTCAGCTCGCGAGTGGCATAATCTATTGTTTCCATATTTGGTATATGTTGTAGGATGGGCCATAGCTCGTTATTCAGATATTTCGCAACAATGTGAGACTTCCCAAAGATCCAGTAGGCAATGCTACTTTGCTGTAAAGGTGGGTTGCTCCCAAGGTGGTTGAATAGGGGGAGGTAGCCTTGATCCATGTTAAAGAAAACTAGTGGGCGGAGCTTAGGGTATGACGCGTCTGAAGACTTGGCGCGGCAACTCACGCTCTTCGCCGTGCTAAAGAGCTCATCAAAATTCGCTTTTACTTTTATAAGGGTACATTTTAATTGACACATTGATATTTTGTGGAATTGTCAACCTATCTGCTGGTTGATAATGAATGAGACTAATGAAAACGAGCCTAATACACCAAAGTACAGTTTAGTTTACTGTAGTCAAAAAATCATGCAAATTCAGATACTCGCATGGGAATGTGTCTACTTTCTAATTCTTACAAGAGTAATTGATAAATGCTTAGCCCAAGATCCGTTTATTAAGCTCTCAGAGTAATTAATTTAGTTATAGAATAATTAATTGTAATATTATTTAGTGTTTTTCAGAGCAAAATCACCTTTATGAAAGTTTTAAGAGCTTTAATAATTATAATTAATATAATTAATCTATCAATCGTTCCTATGCATTACAATTTTGATTAATTGCATTTTTAACTTTAAAAATAATTAAAACGCTATAAATAATAATTAATCTCAGATTCCCAGTATAATAAAAGTTTTTCTACAAGGATAAATATTGAAATTATACTGAATAGGTATTATCATGCCACTTTAGTATTTTGGTTTAAATTGTAATTAAAAGTATTTATTTTGTAATTATTAAATTAATAATTACAAAATCGATTGGGACCATGTCGTGTGACGTATCAAACTGAAGAATGTGGTAAACGCAATATAATTAAAGTGTTTTAAAATGGATCTATTATTGTCATTTGATACAGCAAGTTAATTAGCTAAGCTATACAATAATTAATAGGTACCTAAGTAGGAAAAATGTTTTTGATACTGCGCTGTAATTTTGAGAATTGGATTTATATTCATCCAATGACAAAGCCGTAATTTCATGAGTAAAAATCATGCGTCTTAGTTACTTTTATTTGGAATTATAGAGAATGCAAATTTACCATAAAAATACATGAAAATACAAATATGAGACAAGTTGGTACAACAAATTGCAAGTTGAAATTGTCGTAATTATTGTCGTGGACAGAGAGATAATTTGAAGAGATGAAATAAGGATTTAATAAAATTATGTAATGTACCTACTCCACAAATATCAACCTTGTGGTTTATTCTCAATCAAAATTATTCATCTAATCAGCCATTATTTTTAATTATTGAACAAAATCTAATTTAACCACTACTAATAATAATATGAAAATTATGGCATTATGGTATTTGTTACAACCATGATTAGATAAATCATGATACATTCAACATAGGTACATAAATTTTGCAGTACCTTTAGCAGGAAAACCGAAGTCTTGATTGATTATAAAATTTACAAGTATTGAGCAAAATCTATAATTTGAATAATAATACTAATTATAATAACAACAAATTATGAAATTGTGGTATTTGGTACAACCATGATTAGTTAAATTTTTGGCCTATTCCATGATTTGGAAACCGGTGACAGCTGATCGTCAGGACTTTTTCTTGCGTTCTGCGAGCTGTTATTGCAAAGAACCACTGTACATCGTGTTCCCGGCATAGTGAAGTATGTACATCATGAATATCTACTATACAAGAAATGTAATACGTAAAAACAACGATTATGAAACACCTCGACGAACTAAGATGCACGCGGCTGAATGGCGAGACATACAATACAGCGAGCGCTTGACGACCCGCTAGAGACAGGTGGTCCACAGTGACGTCACACGCCCTGAGGCGAGTGGCGCGTAGTCCCTATGAATCGGAGCAACCTCCCCCTATTCACCGTCCTTGGGTTGCTCCAGCTGTTTTATATGAGAGTGTGCGCGCAGTACGTCTTGGTTGGCGTGGAGCGACCGCTCCACTAGTTTAACGTTCCTTCTTGAATGTGAATCAATTCTTCGGAAGAACAGTCGTCGCTTCCAACTCCACAAAAAACTTCGTGTACAGCGTCTCCAGCTCCACGCTCTTGAGATCATACTTCAAACTGTTCAAACCATCCGTCTTGAACCTCGTTTGTCCCGTATTGAGAGTCTGGAATCGCGTGGAGCTCGGCGTCTGCTTCTTGTGACTGAGCATCTTGTATCTGGCGATCTTCTCCGGATACCGCGTGATGTGGAGCCCGTAGTGCTTGATCCTGTTGGCCATGTCGTCGTCTTCGCCGCCCCAGCCCAGGAACATGTTGCTGAAGCCGTTGACGGTCTGGAACTGTTCCCGAGTCAACGCGCTGACTCCGCCGAACAGACCGACGTACGGGAGTTTGTAGTTCAACTTGTCGATCGCCACCGACATGTGTCTCGGTTCTTCCGGACACGTGTAGAGATTCCGATCGTCCTCCGGCAAGAGGTCCACGTCATGGAAGACGAAACAGTCGAAGTCGTACAATTTCAGAGCCTCCACGAAACCGACATTCATCAGAGTCGCGCGATTAAACAGACCTTGTCCGAACTGTTCGACGATAAATATCCCGTAGTCCAGCTGCTGCTTCTGAAGCAGTGGGTGAAGATTCTCCAGGAATATGCGCAGATGAAGTTCTCGGTCTCGATAAGGAACTATGATGGCCACTTTGTCACGAGCTTGACAGTCTGTCGGACGGCTGCGACCGCCCGGCTCCAGAGTAGAAAACCGCTTGGTGAGGTCCTTTAGAGAAGGGGCTTCTTGGAAAACTCGTATATGACCTACCAGATTTGGGGGGACTGGAGGGCACAGGGGCAGGGAAGTATTGTTAGAGGCTGGAGCAGTGGTTAGAGTGGTGTTGCGAAGTGGCAAGGAACTGTTGTTAGTGTCTACGGTACTGGAAAGAGGGCCAGTTGAAGTGGTGTTGTGAAAGTGCTCGTCGGTATCGTTGAAGATGAGTCCTCGAGGAGGAGAAGGGCGTCTTGGAGGTGTTGTCTTAAAGCTGGCCAGAGAGTCCAGCTGCTTGGCCTGGAAGCCGCTGCTGAAGGTGTAGAGTAGAGTGATGAGCACGAACAGAGTCACCACCAACACCTTGTTCACATGGCGGCCCAATGCGCTCAGCCGGATCCCCATGCATCACACACTGTCTGCAAACAAGACGGTCAACATTTCAACTATGTATGTATTGTCGCCAGTTTTTCGCTATAGCACATTGGGTTTCCATTATCTAGGATACAATAGGCATTCATTCATTGTATGAGAGTTAAGCTCATCACTTTCTTTTCAAGCTACCTGACCGTTTAATGACTCCCCAACCCCTTCGCCTTACAAAGTTGCCAATGTTTATTTCGAGACGCGTCAAACCTGTCACTAAAACATGGCTAAGCCTCATTGTTGGATTTTTCAAAGAATTCGAATGTGCTTTAGCGAAAAACTGGCAACTGTAACCAACACTTTTTTCGAAATAGTTCTTTTGTGTGGAGTAACCATGTACATGTCTAGGTCTTTTTTAATGTTGGCATTCTATAAATTGAACATGAATGCAATGAATGTGATTCTAGATAGCCGACGGTGCGGACTGCATTGTGTGACCAAAACTGTTAATTCATTTGAATAAAAGCAAGAAAACAAAACTGGTGGACGGATAATCAACGAACGAACGATTTGAGGATCTCGGAGGAAAAAGTATACAAACCGAAGGTGTACTGAAATATTACCTTTTCCAAATAAATAAGTTTTACATTTTATGTTTAGGTACCTATTTATTGAATTACACCTATACTAACATCCATATACCTTTTAATCCGTAAATAAT